>RCWM02001263.1:0-57693 GCA_003667255.2 Euschistus heros | reverse complement strand
CTGGAATGAAATGAGAAGCAAGTTGTTGTGATACCAATTGATTTGAGTAGTTGTGGAGTTTAACTTATGAGAGTATAGATATCTGGTTTGACCTAAGTCAGAAACGTAAGGTATATTAAGATCTTTGTGGATATATTTGTGGCGAAGTAAGGAGCATTTAGGATTCTAAAGATTGGGTACGAGATAAATTGGATGGTTTATTGGATCCCCAAAGCTCAATTCCGTACGTTCAAATTGGTCTAATTACGTTATGTAAATGAGAGTTTTTGTAATAAATCGGAAGGTTTGAACATTTGTCAAGTAAATATTGAAGTAGTCGAAAACGATGGACAGTTTCTTGTCGTTTTAGTCTTGTATATGGTTTCCGAGTAAGACGTTTGTCCAGATCGAGTCCTAGGTAGCGGATCTGTTCACCGGGGATTATTGTAACATCACTAAAGGATAATGTATGACAGGAAGTCGTAGGTTTACAACGAAGGGTAAAGGTTATTTGACGGGATTTATTTTGATTCTTCATTTTTTTTTTTTGACACCATGGAAGGTTTATGACATGGGATTGTGTGTCTGGGAGGCAATGAAGGGATCATTTTTTACTAATAACACACAAGTGTCGTCAGCATACGTGGTGAGGATGGAGTTAGGATGCGTCGGGGGTATCAGCTGTATACACCGTGTACAGGATTGGACCTAGGATATTTCTTTGAGGAACACCGACAGATTGGGTAAGAGAGAAGGATAGGAAAAGCTATGATTAACTTTAAAAGTTCTATTGAAATATTTCACTTATTATGGCATCACTCCTCTTTATTATTTATTAATTAAGTTACATGTTTCGGGAAAACTATGTAAGGATTATCATTTAGATATGTAAAAGGAACAGACACGGTGTGTTAACACCAAGAAGAAATAAATGTTAAAGTCTGAGGATGGGACATAGTTTTCCCGAAACATGTAACTTAATTAATAAATAATAAAGAGGAGTGATGCCATAATAAGTGAAATATTTCAATAATTGTAACTCCTTCATTGAAGAATTTAAAAGTTCTATCACTGAGATATGTGCGTGAACGCTATGGCTCAGAGTTCTCCAACTGTTATCCTATCGATTCCGGTGTGCCACAAGGTAGTATCCTAGGTACTGTCCTATATAATCTCTTCATTGCCGATATACCACTCAATCCTAATACCTTTTTAGCCACATTTGCAGATGATACTGCCATCCTACCATCCCATTCAGATCCCTTGCTTCCCTCAACCTCCAAAGATATCTCCTACAGATTGAAGCTTAGTGCAACAAGTGGAGAATAACAATTAATGAAGCCAAATGCAGTCAGATAACTTTTACTCTTCGCCGAAAATCCAGTCCACTCATCCATTTTAATAATATCCCTATACCTATATCCGACACAGTATGTTACCTTGGCTCTCATCTCGACAAAAGACTGACTTAGAACCCTCACACTAGACTCAAAAGACAAGAACTCAATAGGAGATTCATCCAACTTTACAGACAACTAGGCAGGAATTCTCATCTTTCAGTTGATAACAAACTCCTTATATACAAAACAATCTTAAAACCAATTTAGACCTACGGACTTGAACTGTGGGGGACAGCAAAACAATCCAATATCAAACGAATTCAAACTTTCCAATCTAAAGTCCTCCGAACACAAGTCAATGCACCTTAGTATGTTACTAATAAAAACCCTTTAGTCCTTGATCTCATTCCTTTAAAATCTATCTAATCATCCTAAAGTCTTAACCATCCCTATAACCCTCCCAGAAGGTTGAAACGGCAATGGCCCCGAGACCATTTGTAATATAAAGTTATGCTTAATAATGGAGGCCATATAAAGGCGCTCCCACTCAGCCTCCACTGGATATTACAAGTGATGGAGCTGAGAGATCAGCGCTGGGAACTCTTCGGGTATGGCCAGGCCGAATGTGTCTCTGTATTGTATTGTTGTTTTTTTTTTTTTTTTTTTCGAATCACCCATCTTTGTGGTACGTCAGATCAATCACTTCCCAGATGCTTGTGCTTTCTTTTTCTCCCAATAGTTCTTCATTCTCTCAAATCTTTTCCTCCTTTCCTCCTCTGATATGTGGATCGGTTTTTGGTGTTGTTCTTAGCTTGGAACCTCTTAGTTTTGTCCTTGGTTATGGCCCTGGCTGTACCATTCTTCAACATGACTTCAGAAATCCGTAGCTCTTTCAAATCCTTTTCCACTTCTTTAAACCAATTTGGTTTAGTTTTGTTTTTGTAAAAGAAGTCAAAGATTTGCTTTGTTACTCTGTCAGGATTCATTCGTAATATATGTCCATAGAAATCAATCCTCCTTTTCCGCATTGTATCTGATAATCTCTCTGACTTCACGTATAGGGCTTCATTCCTATAGAAAACTTGTTTGTTGTTTAGCAATTTGGGGACCCTTGATCTTCCTTAAAATTTTCCTCTCCTTGATTTTCAGTTTTTCGTTTTGCCCTTTCCTCCCCATGACCAGTGTCTCTGCTGCATAAAGTACTTCGGGCTTAATTACTGTGTTATAATGCCTTATTTTGGTGTTCCAAGAAAGGGTTTTTCTTATTGTATGTGTTTTTGGTTTTCTGGAAAGCTAATTCCATTTTGGTCCTTCTGATTTCCATTGCCTTCCCTTCATGGTTGTTCCAATCAACCCATTCCCCTAGGTACTTGAAATTCCTGACCACCTCGATTTTTTGAGTTCCCACTTTAACTCTCTTGGGCATGTCCAGCATATTCGTCAGAATTTTCGTTTTTTCAAAAGAAATGTTAAGTCATATCATCCCCGCCTGCTCCTCTAATTCAGAGATTTGATCTTTGGCTTCTTCCCAAGTTTCTGCCAATAGTTCCAAGTCATCAGCAAATGCCAAACACTTAATCGTGATTCCTTTGTATTGTATTGTATGTATAATATAAATGTATCTTATTTTTATTTATTTTTTTTTCTCCTTGTATTTTAACTTCTATCACTTAATTTTATTTGATGATTGTAAGTAATTATTAGTTTTATTTTTATAATGATTATTTGTTTTATTTTTATCTTCTATTATCATTAATTTTGGGTGTATGTGTACTTGCATATATTATTTGAATGAATACCTCATTATCACTGTTACCTATTGCCCTTCACTAAGGCAGATTGTGCATATATTTCTATAAAAGTTTTTAATAATAAAAATAAAGGAGGAGGAGATATTTGAAGTGGGATATTTAACTCTGTTTCAATACTTTCAAGGTAATTTGGATTAAGGATATCAGGATTGGGTTTTAAAGTATTAAAAAGCTGACCGAAATTTTGATATTTCTCTTTGTCTGATCTTGACTACATTTCAGAGTCATTTAGAAGAGAATGATTACAATTTTTATTATTCAGGAGTGTTTCGGTGGCCATCCATAAGGATTTGTCAGTCGTGTTAAAGGTTTCGGTATAATGTAAATTTTTTTTATTTCTATTTTTAATTTGTTAGTTAATTTAGTGTAATTATTTTTGTCTGACGGGTGTCTGGTCCTGTACCACCTGGCTCTTGCTCTTTGCTTTTCTCTCAATAGGATGCGAAGATATTGTGGCAAATTACCCTGGAGAGAATTGAAAGTTTTTCTTTTTGAGGTGTTATCAATAATGCTATTGTGTATTGATGTAGTTAGTATTTCTATGGCAGTATCAATGCTATGTTTTGTTTTAAGTGGAATTTTAAGGTCCATTTTCATTTCCAAATCATATCGAAAACTGTCCCAGTCTACTCGATCTGTAACAAACGAAGGATGGGTGGGTGTAGGAGCACAAGTTGAATGCAGGGAAAGCAGTACAGGACTATAATCGGGTAAAAGGTCATTTAAGGATTTTATTGTAAACTGGGATGATGATATCCGGGAAGTGATGAATATAGCAAGGTCGTTTTTTGAGGGATTTTGGAGGGGGTGTTAAGTAGTAGGTCTCCTCGTGGTGCACCCTGGGTAGCGCCTAATCTGCTACAGCGATCGCTGATTCTCTTCGAGATTCACCGAGCTCCCATGACACAAGCCATCGTCACAAGACATCACAACGGCCCTTCTCAGGGCCATGACAATTAGCTACAGGTCCTCTACTGGAATGCGGGAGGGTTGGGCAACGGTAAACTTTCTGAGTTAAAGACCAACGTCTTTAAAACTGACGCTGACATAGTTATAACTGTTGAAGCAGGCGCCTCAACAGACGCCACCTGCTATTATGAAATACCGGACTAAACCTTATTTGTAAATAAAAGATCTAGACAAGTTGTACCTGGCATAATGGCTTTAGTGAAAACCATAAGGGATTTTAAGGCCCCTTTAACCAGATGTGCCTACTCAACAACAAGTGCAACAGGCAAGGTACTTGAAGACTTACTGAACTATTCCGGGTTTTTGTTTCATTTAAGCCGTGCTGTTACCCCTTCTCTTGTAAATGGCGTACCATACAACTGTCTTGTGGATACTGGGAGTTCTGGTAGCTTTGTCAGCCTAGACTTTGTCAGGGTACACAATATTCCAGTTATTTTGATATTGCTGATTTTGAAGCAATGGGTAAGCTCTATCAGTTTACCAGCCTACCCTTGCAAGCGTAAAACTTCTTCGACATCTTGTTTCATTCCACTCAATCAAGCCGGACCCTTCACGCCTTGCCCCGTTGTTGGATATGCCACTGCCACATAACTCGGAATCACTGAAGCGAGTTCTTGGTTTCTTCGCTCATTACTCGAAATGGATACCAAAGTTTTCAGTTAAAATCCGGGAATTAATTGATGCCATATCATTTCCGCTGAATCCATCTACTGCTTCTGCTTTTGAAAATCTGAAAAAGGATATTGCCAGCTCAGTCGTCATAACCATTGGTGAATCTCGCCCACTTGTAGTGGAAACCGATGTCTCAAAGTTTGCACCAGCAGCTACCCTTAGTCAAGATGGACGTCCGGTTGGTTTTTTTCTCGCGTTCACTTAGCAAATCTGAAATCAGTGGTCACCCATCAATTGAAAAGGAGGCTGCGGCAATTGTTGAATCCTTGAAACACTAGAGAGCATTTCTCACTGGCAAACATTTTCGCCTCATAACTGATCAAGAGGCTCTGTCTTTCATTTTTGACCGGAAGCATGGGAGTAAGGTCAAAAATGAGAAGATCGCTAGATGGCGGCTGGAGCTGGGTCCGTTTTTTTATGATATAACCTACCGTCCTGGTGAAGACAACACCAAGGCAGACACACTTTCCCGTGTCTGTAATGCTTCCACTTATACTGACTTGCTCCAGCTTCACCAATCTTTGTGCCAACCTGGTGTTACACGAATGTACCATTGGCTCAAAAGTGATGTTCTTACATCATGTTCTACGTAAGAACATCCCTTATTCACTTGAGGATATCAAAAAGATGATTTTAAGCTGTAACATCTGCTTACTTAAAGACTTCTGGGACCCTAATAAAAGCCACTTCTCCATTTGAACGCATCAACATAGACTTTAAAGGCCCTCTCCCTTCCAAATCACGGAACTTCTACCTCTGAATAGTCTCTTTGGACTATCCGCTACAGACCTTTTTTTATAAATTTTAATATTTAACAGTTCACTGATGAATAATTGAACTAAACACTCATCAATATCTTTTCATAGTTTTATTAAACAAGAATAGCACAGAGCACAAAACTATGTTAGATTTTTTCTAGCATTAGGAAAAAGTAATCATCTGTTTATATAAGCAATCAGTGTTGCCAGGTTCTGTAAACAAAATTTATCACAACAGAACTTAAACATTTTTTAAGAAATTAACACTTTTTACAAATAATAAAATAATAATGACAAACAGAAAATGAAAGATAAAAAAGAACAATAAACTAATAATATAATAATAAAACCAATAGCAAGCGGCGCGACATTCTCCCCCCACAAAAATCGCCGTAATTTGTTTTTTTTTATTGACCTTGCTGCCCATCTAATGGAAGAGGACACAAACGAATAACAGGTCTATTAATAAAACCGGATTGTGTACGTACTCTGGCAACTCGAGATTTATGATCTTTGCCTTCAAATAACTGAACAATGCTACCCATTGGCCAGTACAATGGAGGTGCATTATCTTCAATAATGAGGACAACGTCATCTATTTAAGGTTCACGGTATGGTGTGTTCCATTTTTTGCCTTGTCTGCAGGTCAAACAAATACTCTTTTTTCCAACGAGACCAAAATGATTCCACTGATTGCTTGACAAATTTCCACTTCGGAGCTAGATGGGAGTTAAATGAATTTTCACAAGGGGGTAGGGCTTGCATTGGGCGTTGGACTAAGAAGTGAGCTGGAGTTAAGGTTTCAATGTCATCTGGAGATCCAGACAAATGAACGCGAGGGCGTGAATTAAGTATTGATTCTATTCGGACTAAGATTGTATAAAAGGTAGTGAACGAAGGGGATTGGTTCCTTAAATTTATCTTCAATAGACGCTTGAATGACTTACAGTACTCTCCCAAAATCCGCCCATGTGTGGAGCACGAGGGGGTATAAACTTCCATTCAATTCCCCGAGCAGAAGTAGAGTCGACGAGGCGAGTTTGAGCTTCATGGTTCATTGCAGTTTTTAACTGGCGAATACAGCCTGCAGTCCCCACGAAATTAGTTCCATTATCCGTCCAGATAACGGATGGCAATCCTCTGCGCGCGATGAATCGTTCCTAAGCCTGCAAACATCCATCCGTGGACGAATCAAAAACTGGTTCTAAATGAACCGCGTTTGTGGTAAAACAAACAAATACAGCGACATATAGGATATTGCCCGAGAACCGCAGATACCAGGGATATTTACAGAGAATGGACCAGTGAAATCTATGCCAACTTGTGAAAAGGGATAAAGGTGATCTAACCTATCCTTTGGCAACTGACCCATTATAGGTTGAAAGGGTTTAGGCGAGACAGAAAAACACTTTGTACACTTTTTCAATGCTTGCCGCACAGTGTTGCGCCCATCAACAATCCAAAATCGTTGTCTCAAATATGCCAATGTTGCACGAGGGCCTATGTGCAAGCAGTCTTTATGAGCTTGATTGATTACTAATAGGGTTAGAGGTGACTTTTTTGGGAGCAACGCGGTATGCTTTGAATTAAACGGTAGACTAGAATTTCGTAAACGTCCACCAACACGGATAATAGAATGACTATCCTGGAAAAGACCAAGGACATTACAGAGTCGAAGTTTTGGTTTAACCGATTGCATATCTTTAATCAGGTCTAAAAAATAGGTTTGTTGATTGACCCTAATAATGGCAGTTTCAGAAAAAAAAGCAATTCACTGGAAGTCAATGGACCAGACTTTCTAATTGGTTTGGGGCGCTGACAGTTGCCAATGAAACGTAAACATTATGCCGTTATGCGTTTCAACCGAATAAAAGAACTGTATCGGGACTCAAGAGGAGAGGGTGCAGCTTGACAGATTAAGGAACCGAGTTGGTTTGTTCGCTGTTCTTCAGCAACAAGTGGGTCTGTTAAGGAAGGTTTCACTGACTTCAACCTCCAGTTTTCGAATGGGTGAGCTAGCCATTCAGGACCAGACCACCACAGCTGATTGTTTAGTATTTCTGAAGGGAGTAGTCCTCGTGATGCTAGGTCTGCTGGGTTATCACTTGACTGGACATGAAACCACTTGCAGGCTGGCATGGATTTTAAAATTTTTGACACTCGATTTCCAACAAATACTTTCCACACCGGAGGGGGGTCTGCACAGATCCAAGAGAGTGCAACAGTACTATCTGAAATGGCTAGAATGTGATCATCATCAACAATTGGGAAACTATTACGTACTTTGGAAAATAATTTGCTTAACAGTTCTGCAGCCAAAAGTTCTAGGCGAGGCAAAAAACTCAATTTTTAAAGGGGCAATGAAAGCCCTAGACATTACCAAGCGAATAGCATTTGACTGAGAATGGTTGTTGAAAATAGTAACATGGTAAACAACCGCTGCATAAGCCTTTTCTGATGCATCAGCAAAACCAATCAACCACTGGTCAGACTTAAACGATAGGATATGACGAGGTATTTGTAGATTAGACAAAAAGGGTAGAGAGGAAGCGATTTTTGACCATACTTCTATCAATTCAGATGGAATCATATCATCCCAGTCCAACTTTAATTGACAAACTGCTCTTTGTATGCGACGAGTACGAACTGTGACTGGCATAAGCCATCCTAGAGGATCATAAAGCTTGCCAATTTGGCTGGCCAATTGACGCTTTGTTTCAACAAAATCCACAGACTTTACATAAAAATAGAAGTGATCAGAATTGGGATTCCAGGCGAGGCCCAAAATTCTTAAGGGCTTATCTGGAGGTTCAGCCCACTCTACTGGAGAGAAATACTCTTGAGGAATACCCTCCAACAACTGAGGACAGTTTGAAGCCCATTTCCTTAATCTAAAATTTGCTGAGCCTAAAAGATCGATTAACTGATCATGAACGACGATAGCACCTTTGAGGGTGTCATCAACCACCAGATACGTCATCAACGTAGCACCTTTTCAAAAGAATGACATCTGCAATGGGGTGAGTTGCAGCATTCGTCTCAGCTGAATGAGAAATTACACGGTTTGCCAAAAATGGGGCAGATACAGTTCCATATGTTACTGTGGTTAAAGCGTAGTCTCTAACTGGCTCATCTTCATTGGCACACCGAACGATTCTTAAAAATGTTTGATCAGGTTTTGGATGAGTGATTTGGCGAAACATCTTTTCGATATCAGAAGTGAAAACATATTTATCTTTACGGAAACGGGTTACAACCGCTGAGATATCAGACTGAAGTTTGGGTCCAACAAGCAGGATGTCATTTAGGGATAAACCATTAGAGGTGTTCTGAGAAGCATTGAAGACCACCCGGATCTTTTCAGGGGGGTCATCAGGCCTGTGGACAGCATGGTGAGGCATATAATAGTTAAGTTCACCTGTAAGGGGAGGAGAAATTAGTCGCATATGACCGAGGCTGCAGTACTCATCCATAAACTGTACATAGGCTTTCTTCAATGCAGAATTGTTCTTAAACTTTCGTACCAACTGATTCAGTCGTCTAATAGCAATAAACCTAGAATCTCCCAATTCAGATGGGTGTTTTGCAAAGGGCAGAGCCACAGAATACTGGCCTCCAGAAAGTTGGGACACTGACTGAATGAAGGAAAGTTCAGCTTTGGTCTCTAAATCAGTAAGTGCATGTGATTTATCCAAGTCCTCAATATCCATCATTTCTTGCAATAATGAATTTGTCTGTTCTAATAATGACATCGTCGAAATGGCATGAGAAACAGAGCTAGCAATTGTGGGTCGACCGGACACTTTCGGGACAGAGATGAACTCGGTAGGGAACAATTTCAAATTTTTCTTTCTCTCCAACTGAATGACGGTAATTGCTAAATAAAGGATCTCGAGGGGAATCGTTGTTTACTGACCTAACAGTAGCAATACATGCCAATCGACGATCGCGAGAAAGTCTTTGTGGCTTAGGAATTTCTCGTAATGAATTTAAACGAGCCTGAAAAACAATCATATCACTTTCTAGTTCTTGGGTATCAATCTGATCAGAGTCAGAGTCATTGAAAAGGACTTGATCAGGATCAGAACGGCTTAAGTGGCTAGGGATATGTACACTTACAAATTGAGAGGTGTTATGATTGGTAACAAGGTTATCTGAATTAGTACTAGAATCAGGCAGAAAGCACTGTACTTTGGGTTCACTGCAGAATCGCACTGACAAATTACTTGATTGGAGACGGATTTTTCCTAAAGCCAGCCAACCAAAACAAGAATTTTGCAAGCAAGGAGAAGAGCCTACGGCATAAACAAAACCAGGAATCAACGTTCGTGCCACAATATCTGCACCGAAAATTAGATCAACAGGCTTACTAAGGTTAAAATCTGGGTCAGCTAGTTGATAATTGGAGAGATGAGGCCACTTATTAACAGAAAATGATTGTGATGGGAGGTTTCTAGCAACTTGATTCAGAACTCTCAGAGAAACAGGTATTGTTATGAACGATGGTAAATGAATTACTGCAGTGGCCACTCCTAATATTTCAACTGATTGGCTTCCCCCTACTCCAATTACTTCACTTTTGACAGGTAGAATTTGTAACTGTGCTAAGCGGGCTGTTTCATCGGTTATGAAGGAAGCCTCGGAACGACTATCAAATAATGCTCGCACTTGTATTGGATGAGCTCCATTAGAGGATAAAACAGTTCTAACTGTGGGTATTAGTGCAACTGAGGGGGAAAAGTGCAATGACGATTTTAATTTTGATTTACTACTGAGTGGAGTATGAGGAGAATGTCTGTAGTTGAATCGAAGGGATGGTTTAGGCTTCCCACGCTTACTACTACAATGTGTGTCCTTGGATGAGAATTGACAATGGGAGCTGAGTGACGTGTTAGAAAATGAATTGTACTTTCTACAAAAGTTATTTACAGAACCTTTTTTTTTTGAACCAAAAGAGAATTATTCAACAAATTAGTACCTATGAGAATTGGGGAATTACCATTTTTTACAGAACCATTAAAGTGTTCATACTGACTTGACTTGTTCTCTTTTGGTCAAGGCAACTGAGAATGTAAAGAGGAAGTAGAATAGAAAGGCGTTGGTATAGTTGATCCCCTCTGCGTTCTTGGTGAAGAGATCTTCTCTGAGCTTCACGTTGACCAGGTTCGAGAGAATTGACAGGTGCTGGAACATACCCCTCTTCCACGGTGGCTTCGTGTAGGAAGGTGTGATGGGCTTAGTTACACTTCCTGCATCGGCGCTGAGAAGGACAGTCTGTATTGGTGTGGCCAAAAAGTTCCGGCATAATTGAACTGTGTTGACAAATTTTAATTTGTCCATAGCTGAAAGACGGAGGAATTCTGGACAAAAGTATAATAAATGCGATTGTTTGCATCTGTAGCAGCTGAATGATGCACTCTGTGATGGTACAGGTGAGCAATTTTTCGATCGCGAGTTATCATTGTTTTGATGTACTACAGTAACGCTATGTGCATGAAACGGTTTTCTTCGGTTTTCAGGCGATCTTTGTTTCACCTGAGCAGGACTAACAGGACGGCTTGTGGATCTGGTGGCTCTGAAACTAGGTAGAAGGCGCTGGGCATTCACATCAGATCGCAGAAATGTAAATAAGTTGTCAAGCGTTGGAACTGCTTCATTATTTGTGATGAACTGCCTTACAAACTTCTCTTGTAAATAAGTAACTAGTTTTAGATACAATTGATGAAAGAGCAACAAATCTGCTAAGTTGTCAACCGGTAATTTGATGACAGAATCCACCCATCCCTGAGCTGAGTGGAAAACGTCCTCGAGTGAACTATGGCGATATTCATTAAAATTTGGAAGAGTATTGAGGTTGAGTAAGTTGCCTTGTGCAAATCGGAATCGAAACGAATATTCATTTACCAAAACTTGGTAAGCGGCATCATAATTTTCATGAGAACTAACCAGACTGAAAGGAACCCCTTTTAATTTGTTCTTTAAAGAAGTGAATTTTGTGTCCTTAGGCAAATAGGGTAAATTGTGAACAGCTGCATTAAATTGTTTTATTAAACAAGAATAGCACAGAGCACAAAACAAAAAAAACTATGTTAGATTTTTTCTAGCATTAGGAAAAAGTAATCATCTGTTTATATAAGCACTCAGTGTTGCCAGGTTCAGTAAACAAAATTTATCACAACAGAACTTAAACACTTTTTAAGAAATTAACACTTTTTACAAATAATAATAATAATGACAAACAGAAAATGAAAGATAAAAAATAACAATAAACTAATAATATAATAATAAAACCAATAGCAAGCGGCGCGACAACCTCCTCACCATCATTGACGAGTTTTCCCGTTTTCCTTTTGCATATGCCTGTCATGATGTTTCTGCTGCCACTGTTAAATGTCTCAAAAATCATTTCTGATTGTTTGGAATGCCAGCTTATGTCCACTCTGACCGGGGAAGCTTCCTTCATGTCTAGGGAAGTTAAGGAATTCCTCCATTCGAATGTTGTAGCCATCAGCAGGACAACCCCATATAATCCAGAAGGGAACAGGCAAATTGAACGCCTCAATGGAACTCTATGGAAAACAATTTGCCTCTCTTTGTAGACTCAAGGACTGCGGACAGAGGACTGGGAGAAGGTCCTACATGAATCGCTTCACACTATTCGATATCTACTTTGCACAGCGACTAACTCCACTCCTCACGAACGGTTTTTTCACTCATCCTCGCCGCTCAGCCAATGGAGTCACCTTGCCATCTTGGTTAACCCTGGTCCCGTGCTCGCCAAAAGGAACGTTTGGCCCAGTAAATATGAAGACCCTGTCGAAGAGGTGGAATTACTGGAGGCTAACCCACATTACGCCCTAATTCGCAAGAAGGATGGATCAGAATCAACCGTTTCTCTTAGAAAATTGGCGCCTAGAGGAACTCCTCGTTCCTTGAAACGTTGGAACAGCCTTGCCCTAATGGTAATGAACCCGCTCCAATATTAGAGCCTTCTCACATCGTACATCCAGAAGAACCCTCTGCCACTCCATCTGATTAACAGTGATGTTAATCCTGCTCATATGGGGAACCTCCCCTACTGTTAGTCTAACTGATTGTTAACATTGTGTAAACTAACTATTTTGTACTGTTGCCGTTTCAAGCTAATAAAAACCTTTTATAAAGGCAAAACATTCGTTTTCTTACACTACAAAAAATATCATTAAATTGAACGTTTTTTCTAGATCTAAATATATTTTTGATATATCACTTGTTAATGTTATCCATATTTTCCTAGTTTGGCACTAGACTTTACAACAACAAAGCTCCAGGAGATCACTAAGGCACCCTAGAGTTTCTTAATACAGAGATGTCCAAAGGATTCCAAGTAGGCAAATTCGTAAATCAAATAAAGCAGTTAAGCTGAGGCCAATAATAAGATAAAAGATATTAAGTTTTCTATTCAGTGCGAATATATTAATCTCCAAGTTACATGCATACCCATATTCAAAATATTGAACTAAATATATTTTACATAATTATTATTTTTCCATCGATAATGGTGTATAAATGAAAGGTTCAATATCCGGCCACTGAGACTGAAGTTTTCTTTTTTGGATTATCGTTGTGCTCCATGATCCCCCAGACCCACCGACATGTGAAGATTTTGTTGATGCCGTCACTAGGCTTAACAACAACAAAGCTCTAGGAGAGGATGGGATTCCGGCTAAACTTCTTAAGCACGGTGGTGAGGAGTTTTAAAGAGCCCTCTACGATATTATCCTCACTATCTGAGTTGAAGAGAGAATGCCTGATCAGTGGAAGAAAGGAATAATCTATCCACTGCATAAGAAAGGCAGAAGCACTGTGATCTCCTACCGTACGAAGTGTCTCCTCTATAAGACCCTCATTAGACCTGTCCTCACATACGGATCAGAGACTTGGACCCTATCTGGCGTCGAAGAAAAAATATTGCTTATCTTTGAAAGAAAAATTCTTCGCCGTATTTTCGGACCTATTAAAGTAGGGGAGACCTGGCGAAGGAGAACAAACAGCGAGATATATCATCTGTATGGGGAGGTGGATGTGATGAGGCGCATCAAGCTTGGGAGACTGCCTTGGGCCAGAATGAGAGAAGAGGATATACCCAAGAGAACGCTGGAAGGAAAGCTGTGTAGGACGAGAGGAAGAGACAGACCGCGTCTTAGATGGGAGGACGCCGTCATTCGGGACGCTCAAGAATTGTTGAACACCCGCAACTGGCGAGCGACCGCACAGGATAGAGCCACCTGGCGAAGACTCATTGAGGAGGCCAAGGACCACATCGGTCTGTAGCACCACGGGGTAGTAGTAATTGTGCTCCATGAGTGTCTTTTATTCGGTCATGTGAAATCAACTAATGGAAGCTTTATACAAATAAGTAGCTTGAACGGATCAACATCATTTTAGTGCCTTACATTTACTGTATTAGCTCTTTAATTGGGCCAAATATTATTTTCAAAACCCTTTATATATGCAATTTGGGGTATTAATTTCGAATTCCCCATAGAAACAGTGCGAACCCTTTCAGATATATAAGATCATCGAATTTGCCTATTCCAGGGCCACCTTCTCGTACATTCATGAATTTTTTGTTGAACTCGTTGCCATTTGATATTGTGAAATAATTTTACAAAAAAGAAAATAACTAAAAATAATATATTGAATATTTTAATTTTAATTTAAGGAGCGAGTATAATTGTAATCCCTAAACGTTAATAAAATACAGGGAAGGGGTGGATCGATTAAGAGAATTCCATTGCGCAGGCGCGGTAACTGTCATATGTGGTTGTTAGTGTTGACACAGGTATATTCGTTATTCTTTTATTTTTATTTATTTTTTCTCTGGTAGCATCATTTTGTTTAGTATCCATTATTATTTTCATTAAAAATGTTTAGTTGTTTTATTTATTCGTTTTTAGTGCCACCCGAAATTCTTGGTGCATTGTTCAGGATTACTATTGGGCTGGCTTGCCAGCTCCAGGGTAAGTGATTTAGTTTATTTACTATTATTTCATTTAATTTTAATTTTAATTAATGTCAATCTATTAATCCTGCTTTCCTTTCATGTTGGATTGCAGTTAAGTTGAATGCTGTAACCTTACATTTTAGTATTCTAAATTTTGTTTATATCAAAAATGTATTATCATTTTCAAAGCTGTCGTATATTATGTAGAGATGAATATTTTTAACTTGATAGTCTTAGGTAATAAGTCTATATCAAATCGCTCTAACTGTTGAGAATAGGTAGTCAGATTAAAAACATAAAATCTGGCTTATTCACACTTTATCAGAAAACAATCACCGCTATAGTTTCATTACTGTATCAATGTATCCAGTGCTCTACAATTTCCATCAGTGCCCTTCCTACTTATAGGTTTATGTAAATCATAAATTTATAATAAAAAAAATCTAGTTTATTCACACTAGACCTGAATACAACCACCACTATAACATCATTACTGTATTAATATATCCAGTGCTATTCATTTTTCATGACTGCCCTTCCTACTTATAGGTGTAAGTAAATCATAGATTAAAAATAAGAAATCAAGCTTATTCACACTTGATCTTAAAATAACCACCATTATTATGCAATTACTTTATCAATACATCTAGTGCTCTTCCTACGTATAGGTCTCACTAAATCAAAACTCTCCCCAGGTATATCAGTCGTTGTGAATAATGATAAAACCACAATAAAAGCGGTTTTAAATTTAATGTAATATTATCGTGTAAGCAGACAAATATTTAAGAAGCTTATATCAGTGGTAAAGTACTATATATTTAAAATAGTAGAAATGTCTTAGTAACCATTGATTTCAATTTGATGTGTTGTTCGTTTAAGTTTTTAGTGCATTAAATTTGTGTGTAATTATTTTCCTGGAGTTGGTTTTTTTCATATGTTGAACCATTCATATTAATCAACATAAGATATTTTGATGTTCCCTTACTTCAGTAACTCTTCCCCTACTCCCACGTGAAATACCTTATCATATTACCTTGCACCATTGTTTTCAGTGAATATTTTCAATATTGGAATCACTAGTAAATTACCAACTATTTTGACTAGAATATTAAAAACCTTTTGAGAGTCAGGAACTGGATGAAATCAGCACAAGACCGTAACGATTGGGGCAATGAGTTTTAAGAGGCCTGTAGTAAACCGGCTTGTCGCACCATGAAAATAAAAATAGATAAATAAATCCATATTGATTAAATTATAAGACAAATTTTAAATTTGTTGCTTCTGATTATGGGATACCAGTAAACAGATTCGTGACATCTAAAGATATTAATTTAAGTATTGTCTGGAATTTCAAAGTTTTTAATTTTGTTGACTAATTCTTTTGAGGGTAACGGTCGGGTTAACGGGAGGCAGCTCCTGTGCCCGCCTAAAATACCTTTTATCGATTCTAACCTTGTTCCGATTTATTTTGCTCTTTTAGTCGCTACTTTTAGAAGGGAAAGGTTATTCTCCTCCATTCCCCACTCTAGAGGGGAAACTAAGGCGCCAATCTACATTTTTTTCAAATTTATGTCATCACTTACCAACCACAATTGACTAAACTCACCCTTTTTAATAAAATCAAGGAAATAATATTAATTTATCATGGCTTATCACTTATTACCTACCATTCTTTTATTGTTTTTTTTCATTTCATTCTATTTTAACATTGACTACATTTATTTTTATTTACAAATTTACAAATTTTGGCTCATTTATCTACATGTTTTTTTATTACATATTCCTTATCCAGGAAAATGTTAATAAATCCTTCACCTTCATCATATCTCGTTTTTTTTTATAGTTGCTTTGAAATATTTACATTTTCCTACTTAACTCTATAAATTCAATATACAAGATTAACAAGATGTATTTGTTATAAAAATTTGGTATAAACCCTTCATCCACCAAATCTTTCAATTATTAAATAACTAGTGATTCATCATTTCTAAACTTTGATTACACCCCAACCATGTTTAACAGGGGGTATATCTTTTAAGTCTCTAGGCCTGTTTTTGGTTTTAGCCAATCCCCAACTGTTCCATCAGATGAAAATATATTAAATTTACATTACTCACTTAATAAAACTTGTTCCCAGAGACTATTTATTTGGCTTGTTAACATATTACTTTTCGACACTTAGTTGTTTTACCCTATTTCATATTCACTTTACTTATGAAGGGTTATTTCCTAGCTGACTAGGAGTTATACCCTACACTTTTTATTAAGTTCCACACGGCATGTGGTGTAACTTTAATGTCATAATCATTTTCTAGCATACCTGGGATGGAGAGGACACTGCTTCTTGTGAATAGTTTTAAAATTGTCTCACATATGTTACCCTTTAATGTTATTTTGGAGGTCCAGACATTCCTGACTATGAAAGTTCTGTTTCTTCAAACCTGTTAATTTTTTATCTTATAGTCATTTTCAGAAATTGTTTTGCCTATTTCTCCCCAAAACTTTTCTTCCATTCTTGAAATTATGACTAGTTTCTGATTTCTATGAAACTCTCCATAATGAGAACAAATATAATTTTTAATTTACTTCCTTGCAGGACAACCTATAATAAAAGACTAAAAATAGCTCTAAAGAGTGGATTACCAGTAATCCTCCATAGGATTAAACAAGTTTTGATTGGATATTTTCTGTCTAAGATCAATAAACCGACTTTTTTGGCAGACATTATAATATTAAATTACTATAGTTCGTCATTCATGTAAAAAAAAAAAATTGTTTGATGTGTATGAGTTGACACATTCATTTGAATTACATCAATAACAAAATTTCCAATTAAAGCTAATTAATCACAAAAAAAAATTGGATAAGTATTTTAATAATAGGTGTACACAGAATTTTTTTTACTAAATGTATATTTAATAGAATAAAATTGTACAGGATTTAAAAAAAGTAATGTTCAAATAAATACTTTAATACAACATAACACTTATTTACAAACTGAAACATTACTACGTTAGTATAAAAATCAGAATTATTAACAAATAATACTTAAATAGGAACAAAATAAATACTTTAATAAAACATAACACTTATTTACAAACTGAAACATTATTAGGATAGTATAAAAATCAGAATTATCAACTAATAATACTTAAATAGGAACAAAATAAATACTTTAATAAAACATAACACTTATTTACAAACTGAAACATTATTATGATAGTATAAAAATCAGAATTATTAACAAATAATACTTAAATAGGAACAAAATAAATACTTCAATAAAACATAACACTTATCTTATTTACAAACTGAAACATTATTATGATAGTATAAAAATCAGAATTATTAACAAATAATACTTATCAATATTGAACCTGATGACTCATTCATCTATATCTATAATATTATATAAAAGGACAAGCCATTTTTCTTTGCGATCACTAACCGCGAAAACTACTGAACCAATCTGTACCAAACTTTAAACACACCATCTTTATAGTTTCAGAAAGGTTTAGCAATAATAAAATTGAATAATATAATCGAAGTAGTAATACTCGTTTGCATACTTCAATACAAGATTTTTATCCATAAACAAATAAAACTTTGACTAATATCTAAAATTATCAATGTTTTTCTACTGAGAGCGGGCGAAGCTGCAATGGGAGGATGCTAGTTCATTATAATTATACAAATAATAAATACATTTCAATTAGGATTGATGAATTAAATGCCACTTCTATTGAGATTAATCTCAATAGAAGTGGCATTTAATTCATCAATCCTAATTGTATTGATCCTTCTATATCATCATGCGTACCTCAAGTAAATACATTTCAAGTCATAAAGGAGGACAGACATAAATTTTCAAGTTCATAAGAACATTTTGATAAGATCTACCACTTTATTGGGATATATCTAATGCACCCACACCCCCCGACAGGCAACTGATGCATTAGATGTGTCCCCTAATAAAGTAGCAGATCAGATATAACATTTATCAAAAGATAAGTATCAACTGATCCTAGGTTAAACCTTGCCCACCACACTAGGAGGCATCTACTAGTGGTGGTTCATAAATACTGGACCTGTTACTTTTTAACAGCTATGGGCTAACTGAATGGCATACATGTTACCGATATTCGGAAGCAACAGGTACAGAATACTTACTAGTAACAACATTCATACCTATTAACTTCGTACTAACAAGGGGATGTTTGCAGTTGTAACTTACAGATTTGAATGCCGATTTGTGTGTGGGTAGTAGGGACCTATAGTAGTGCAAAACTAGAGTTATAGCTGCCAATGAGCATTAGGAGCCGAGAAAAAAAAAAAAAAAAAAAAAATCACGTTTTATTTTTTTTCTCAGCTCTCAATCAAAATAGAGAAATGAATCTTTCATGTTTAATTGCAGTTATGTATATTTGATATAAAAATACGTATGTTATGCACAAGATACCACCCGACTTTAGGGTGCTCAAAAACTCTAAAAAAATGACAAAATCCCAAGGAAATCCGCTGTAATCAGTGGACATTTCTTTTCATGAACAAATGACCTCAAATCTCGATTTAACGCACCATAAAACCCTTATAAGTGAAATTTTATCAAAATCAAAAAATATTGATATTTTACCCCTTCCGAGGAGGTTAAAATTTTGAAGTTGAGATTTCATCAACGATTTCTACCGGCCATAACAACTGCTGTGTTCAACCGATTGCAATTGTAATAGCATCACTACAATCAGCATACATTCTGCTTTATATCCATGCCTATAACAGTGGGATTACTCCAGATTTTAGTGGACAAAAACTGATGTGAATGAAAAAATCCGAGGTAAGCTGTAACTTGAAATACCTCAATGAGGGTGCAACCTCCGAATTTGAGCTAAACTATGCAGTATTACGGCTTCTAGATGACCTTAAAATTTGGTTTTAATCGGTGGCGAAATGTGTTAGATAGCGCAAATTACTTACATTTTTTCAGAAATTGACAGCATCTTGCCTTCTAAAATCATACTAAATTATAAAGGTAAAAAAAAAATTATTTTGGATTTCGACAAAATTTAGTTTCTACATGTTTTTTGAGATGAGAAATCAGAAAATAATATCATTCTTTAGTTTAAAAATTTATCTCTCCCATATTTTTATGTCAAATTGCATTGAAACCCTAAGATTGATGAATAATCTAAAATTAATATCAGATTTTGGTAAAAAAAAAAAAAAAACTCCCCTTACCTATATTTTTTAAAATGGTCTTATTTGAAATTTATAGTGTAAAAATTAACATAATAATAGAAATAGATCATTTTAAAACGCTTTCTTTATATAATATATGTTTTATTTTCAAAATAAAAACTGATATTATTTTCAGATTTACAACAGCCTGATATTGGGATTGTTGAATCACATTTTCATGAATATTTACAAAGGCATGGGGTCTTGCTGATAACACTTCACTTTTCCTCCTACTGCCACCTTAATACTGAGCACTTTGATGATTTCTAAAAACAAAAAAATAACAAATCAATATTGACTATTTAAAAACTTTAAATTTAATAACTTAGTTTAATTTTTAAATGAATAATAAGGTAAAAATGCAATTATATTGTCCAGTGAAGTAGATTAATTGATAAAATCAACATATTTTTTAAATTAGTCAACAAAAATCAATCAAACAATTAATAGGTACAAGGAAAGAACAATTATAGTCCATTTCTTTTAGCTGTATGTTGCAGAGAGATAGATTTCAGGTAAAAGAATGTCTGTATGGTACCATTAGGTCTAATAAGTAAAAATATTTATTAAAAAAAAAAAAAAAAAAAAAAAACCTGTAACACTCATGAAGGGTTTTGGGTTCGGTACAAGAGAATTAGCCAGAATAGTTGCTCAAATGCACATCACAAGAGGCAGATCAGAGAAGCACTGCACCTAAAGTTACGAGGACTGTTTTACAAAAATGATTTTTTCAAGGAAAATTTAATATTATAAATTTTACATATTACAAATTATTTGTTTAACGAGGGATCTGACTAAAACACACTTTTTAAGTTGGGTCTCTTTCACTAGGGAAGAGCATATGAATAAATGATTATAAATAAAAATAAACGTAAAGAGAAAACTTTTTAATAAGAATAGTGTAATATAATTAGGATTGACGGTACAGTTACACAAGCGTGTCTCCACGAAACCACCCTGAGCCGCACTACTCCGACCAGTTTCATCCTTACACTTCACTTTGAGTTTACATTGATTGATATTTCATTTGAGTGAGACATGTAAACAATCACTTCTACGGTTTTAAATTGGGTTGTCTAGTGTGTTATATTGATATTTAGTCTTCTAACATGTTAAAAGGTGAAACAGAAGTTAACAATATGAGTTTTTCCCTATAATGGATTTAGTGGTTTATAAATTCATGTTTTCTTATTGCCTCTTCTCTAATGTGTAAAAGTGGTATAAAAGTTAAGATTAATTTCTAAATGGATTCGATGTTTTTGCATATTAATATTTGTTGTATCAATTTATGAGAGAAATTTGAGTATACATATTTTGTGAATGGATTCTTTGTCGTCCATATTATTTATTGCTCTAAAATGAGACAGATTGTATTATCAATTCAATAAAATGCATCAATCTAAAAATAAATGTGAGAAAGTATATCACAGCAGATTTCATATTTCCACTTCCCTTGAGAAGATATAGCAGAAATTAACATAATAACTTTCAACAAAGATTGTGTGTTTTATAAATTTATAATTTGTTATTTACACTTCCCTAACATCAGAAAGTTTATCAGAAGTTAACATTACTTGTGATTTAGCATTATATTAATTCAGATTTAATATAATATTAATATTCAACATTGATTTAGTGTCTTATATTTTGATATTTTCTTATTTCTCATTTTAATATCAGAAAGTAAACAGAAGTTAATATTTGAACAGGGATTTATATTTCCTCCGTAAATAAAGGAGAATAACCCTTTCCCTCGAGAGGTAAAGACTAAAACACTGAAATAAATCGGAAGAAGGTTAGAATCTAGGATCCTAAAGGGCTGGAGACATGCCTGTGTAACAGTACCTTATATCTAATAAAGACACCCAAGAGTTTTTAATTGTTATAAAGGATATAATGTAAATTTCTTACCAATCAGTTTCTGGTCGGGTCATACTGCCTTCCCACTTCAAATTATGGAGACGTTCATTCCTTGGAACTTTCGCTTTCCAATAAAACTCGGCTAAGTACCCGACCAGATGGTGCTGTACCCTTCCTTGCCTGGGAATATTATTCCTAACCTCTCTCCACATACTTTCTAAGTTTTGCGTGTGGGCACCTGAAATTTAAATTGAAAAATATACCTAACTGTGAAACGCAAGTGCCTTAAAATAATGACTGTCATCTTACCTGTTACAGGGTCCACAAAATTAACAGAGTGGTTTACGGTTAGATGAACGAATACCCTCTCCAGCGATCAGAAATGATTGTGGTTCCTGGGGCGATGTGGCGTAAAATTATATCTATGAGAAACCATCCACAATTCTTCTTCTGTTGCAACTGAAATATATTGAGCATTTGAATGAATTTCAAAAAACGAATGGATCAATAAATAAAAAGAAAGGAAAGGAAAATAGAAAAGTTTGACATACCTGAAATTCTTAAAGTGTAAATCTGTCGAGCACAAGAATCCACAATGAGGACACATCTTTCCTTTACCAAGACCCCATGCATTTGTAAGAATTGATGAAAATCGGATTCATGAGTTTCAATATCGACAGCAACCTTATTGGTTATAATAACACAACCAGCACAGTCAGCCATTTTGGAACTATAGATATAATAGGTAAAGAAAGGATGTAAAAACTACAAGTTTTCTTTGAAAGAAGAAGATAACAAAATAAATAACTGATTACATTTTGAAACTATGTAGATAGAAGGTGAAACAAGAAATTACCTGCTTCTACAAGGAGGAAATTGGAAAATATGTATAAAGAAAAGTAAATCCATGTTAAGAGTGACAGACTTTTATTATCTCAGAGATTGTAAATATGAAAATACTATTATAAATAACACTAAATCCATGTTAAAAGTTGATGTTGTTGACATATAATTTATATTCTCACATCAGGGTATTGTAAATATGAAAATACCATTATAAAAACACTATGTCCATGTTAAAGGTAATATTGTTGACATGTGATTTATATTCTCACATCGGGGTATTGTAAATATGAAAATACCATTATAAATAACACTAAAATCCATGTTAAAGGTGATGTTGACATGTGATTTATATTCTCACATCAGGGTATTATAAATATGATAATACCATTATAAATAACACTAAGTCCATGTTAAAGGTGATATTGTTGACATGTGATTTATATTCTCACATCAGTGTATTAATAATATGATAATACCATTGTAAATAATACTAAATCCATGTTAAAGGTGATATTGTTGACATGTGATTTATATTCTCACATGAGGGAAGTGTTAGTTTCTGCTACACTTATAAAATTTTTAACAGTAAATAAGAAAATATGAATTTAAAACAATAAACAATGGTACCTAAACAACTTAATCCATTTTGAAATTATAGAAATTACTTACAGAAGATGAGACAGCAAGATTGAAAGTAGATAAATAAAAGAAGAAGATAAATAAAAGATGTTAAAATAGACAGAAACACGTTAACTGACAGAATAGAAAAATAAAAGAAGAAGATAAATAAAATATGTTAAAAATAGACTGAGTTAAATATTATTGAGAGATGTTAAAATAGACAGAAACACGTTAACTGACAGAATAGAAATATGAGAATGCCCGTAAAATTCAAGGAAGGTAGGGTGGGGGTGAGAGGAAATCCCGATAATTGTATTTCCAACGGTCAGGTTATAAGGAGAAGGTATCGATAAATGTGAACTCGAAGTGAAGCGTAAGGATCGAACTGGTGGGTGTAGCGCAGGTCGAGCCATTTTGCTGCCTCCCGTTAACCCGACCGTTACCCTTTTGAGTTCTTTATTTAGTATTATGGGGGAAAAGAAATTTTAGTTTGGAATAAGTTCTGATGTTCAACATTTGAAACCAGTCTTTGAATATGAAATTCCAATCGAATGGCAAATAATTCACCAATCCTTATTACAGTGGAGTCTCACTTATGTGAATGTGAGGGGGAACCGAAAATGTTTCGTATAAGTAAATACTTTTTATAACTGATTAGTACTAGGTTTCGTGGTTATTTTAAAAATAAAAGAAATTCTTCATTAAAAAAAAAGTCACAATATTATTGTTTGTACGTACGTTGTTAGATAATGTTATACATAATTATATTTTCAAGTTTCATATTACATCTATGTATTACATGTATTATGTATTTTCTAAGTCTGTACATATTATGTATGTATATTGTGTATACTTAAATAAAAAATAATTAAAATAAACTTAAACAATAAGAATTTAAATAATCATCACATACCCCTCAGCTTTTGAAGAATATATGCACATATTTATTTTGTCTTAATAACATCCGTAATTTTAAATCGCTTAGTTTTTCTACAAGCTTATATAACAGCCATTTACATTTAATTATGACATCAGTCTCTTTCTCGCTAACGTTGTTGGAATAGACAAAACTTTTACAACGTTTGGGAACAAATCAACTTTCGTACAAGTTAATGTGGCATATAACTGAATATCGCACAAGTGAATAATTCATTACACAAGATTAAATGGAGTTTCGCCGGGGAACGAAAAATTCTAATAAATAATAATCAGTAAGATTTGCTGGGTGGGGAAGAACCTCTATATTCAGCTCCTGCAGCTTCTGTATGTGGAGATGTGTGGAACATGTATTTTCAGGAAGAAGAATACAGGACCTTTTTGATTTACTAGAGCAGTTTATTTTTTTGTGATTTTTCGTTGGGAGTTTGCATTTCCTGGAAGTAGTTTTGCTAGCTGGCAAAAAAGGAAAAAAAAAAAAAAAAAAAAAAGATGGATTCAACTAGCCAAATGTCACCCAACTGTAATGATTACCGTCTTGGGGTAAAGGTTTGGTTTAAGCATATGTTGAGGTTTTTCATTCCTATCCAATCATTGTTCAGATCTCATCCAGTTATTATGTAGCACCTACTTTTCATTGCAGGTGACCAAACAATCGAAAAAAGGATCATTTCTTTTATGCATCACAAGTTGAAAGTATGTCTCCAATCAAGTGAGCTGGGCCTTGATTAGCTGGTGTGACAGACATATTTCGGTCTTTTTTTTTTTTGTATTATTAAGCTCCTTAAGAAGCCTGGAAGCAGTCATGGCACTTCCTTTAGGTTTTGAACCCAATTAACGAGTGGTTTGAGGTGTTTCTTTGTTTTTAACAATGTTTATTTGTTGGTAAGGTCATAATCCGACTGAAATTTTCGAAGCAATGGTAGATTGTTCTTTCATTTACTGTATCTTCACCAAATGCAATATTTTTGGTTGGGTCTAAATTCATAGAGAAAAATTATAAAAGTTTCCACAGTTGTCATAATTTCATTAAAATTATTTTTTTTCTATGTTGTTTTCCCTTAAAGTTGAAAAATAAGTCCGATAATAAAAGTACAGTTGACTGTTCAGATGAATGGAGAAGAAGATTATCAGGAATGCCATCAAACATAAACACCATGTCCAAGTAAAAATACTTCAATTGTGTGTAAAAGTATTTCTACTTGGACGTGGTGGTTCTGTTTGACTGCATCCCTGATTATCTTCTTCTCCAATAAAAAAAAAAAAATATTAGTATTCTTTAAGAAGTATGCATTAGATTATTGTTTGCCTACAGATAAGCTAATCCCTATTGAAAAGAAAACTAAACAAATGATATTGACATTTTATGTGCTATGATTCAGTACCTTTCAGTGGTTCCATTATAATAATCTTAAGCAGTTTATGCGATAGCTTTACTTCTGATCAGTGTTGTGAACTACTTGCAATGCTTGCTGAGTATATACATATCTTCAAATGTTCCTTTTTAGCGGTGCCTTGATAGCAGGTTTCATATCTTAAAGAGGCAATGGTTATGACCTAATGTTGAAAAAATTATCAAGGTTAAATCGTGATAAAATGTGTGATGCAATGTTTTGTGTGATAGATGGGGGTGAAGCACTGGCATTAAATTGATTCATCATTTTATCTTATAAAAGCTAAAATCAGTGTAAATATCATATGGATAAGTGTAATTAGTCATTTTTATGCTATTGTAGCGGTAGCTACCAAGCATAACAAATATTAGTTTTACTAATTTTTTTTTTTTTGTTTAATGGACTATTTTTATGTGTTGTGATGGCAACCAGTTTTGTTTATTATGATTGATAATGTTTAATTGCAACCTCCTCTGTTTGTTGTTATCATTATAAAATAAAGTGTATTTTTGTTTTATGTTAAGTTTTGAACATGGATTATTTTATTTTATTTTTTTGTCGAGACCTGATTTACTTTAACATTATAACTAAACATTCTCGACACTATAATTATGATGGATTTGTATTTTTTTTGTTGTGTGGTTGGTCTTATTTTTTGTGGTTAAAAAAAAAAAAAAAAAAAAAAAAAAAAAACATTCTTAAAAACGAAAAATAATCTTTATTAATCTAATTAACACATTATATATTGAGGTTATATTAGGTTATCACGGCACTCAGTGTTGCCAGCTTCTTACAAAAATATTATATACAAAAAAATATTAGTTTTGACTTTTAACATTTTATATTAACTATTTTATTTAACTTTTTAATTATTCTAACTAAACAGAAAAAAAAAATATTTTAAGACATTTCAGTGTGTGGTGCTGCCACATCACTCTCCTCCCAGTAACTTTGTTACGAAAGGAATCGCGTGGGAAAACGCACTAATCTTCCTGAGCGTGTCTTCTTCAAAGCTGCTTCAGGCTGCACAGGATCTTTTGGTTCATCAGTAGCTGGTTTAATAGGTTGTTCCCATCCTAAATCGCTATTGTCACATAATAGATGAGCTGGTTTTAACTGATCGAGTGATACATTTACTTCTTTACCCTTAATTTTTAATGTATAATACTTCTTTGATCGTCGACTGACAATATACGGGCCTTCCTATGGTTTTTCCAAGCTTCTCCTTACGCGATCCACTCTAACAAACACGTGTGGCATTTGACAAGCCTTTATGGATGAAAGTAGTTACCTTGTTTTTATGTGTCACTGGTCTTGGGCGTAGACGGTCCATCTGCTGGCGTAGCATACTGACGAATGTTGGCAATTCTGAACTAGGCTTGGGTGTTTCGAAGAAATCACCTGGAAGTCTCAAAGGCATTCCATATACCATTTCTGCTGCTGTCGCTGAGGCATCTTCATTCAAGCAAGTCCTTAGGCCTAAGAGAATAGTTGGTAATATTTGTGTCCACTGTGGTTTTCCATGTGCTTTGATCGCTAATTTCAACACTCTGTGAAAACGCTCAATCTTCCCATTCGACTGCGGGTGGTAAGCAGTTGTATGGTTTAGTTTTATACCACAGATTGATGTTAACGATTTAAATAATTCACATTTGAATTGTTTGCCTTGATCAGTAATTATGGTGACAGGTATTCCAAACCGACAGATCCAATGTTGATAGAAATTCTGTGCAACATTTTCAGCTGACGTGTCTTTCAAGGGAATAACTTCAGTCCATCCAGTAAATCGGTTCGATACACGTTAAGCAATGGGTATATTCTTCAGACAGTGACAGGGGTCCAATTAGGTCTATATGAACAGTGGCAAATCTTTCGTCTGCAATCGGGTATTTCTGAAGTGGTGTCTTCACATGTCTGAAAACTTTGCTTTTTTGGCACGCAATACAGGTGTTTGTCCATGAGCGCTGTTCCAAACTGACTTAGAACATATCAGCTTAACTGTAGCTCTGATTCCAGGGTGTGACATTATGGTAATGTTTGAATATATTATAACGGAAATCTTTTGGAATATGGTGTCTAATATCCTTTGTTGAAACATCGCACCATAACTGGCTTCCATTTTCAAGAGCTTAAGATTTAAAAATCAAACCAGTATTTACAGAAGTTCGAATTTGTTTTAGTTCTTCATCATGCGTTTGCGCTTCTGCTATGTTGGTGTAATCAATTGCAGAGTATTCCTCTAAACGAGACATGTAATCTGCGATCATATTGTTTTTTCCTGAGACATGAACTAAGGTTGTTGTGAACTGGGAAATATATTGCAATTGTCGAAGGCGAGGTGATGCTTTGTCGTTCTTCTGTTTGAATGCATAAGTCAAAGGCTTTTTTTTTTTTTTTTTTTTTTTTTTTTTTTTTTTTCCTCCTCATAGTAACCCTATGAAGAGGCAATTTATTTAAAAACGTGTGCCATGGCCTTGCGAGGCATATTACATGCTTGGTTATGTTACAATTTTTATAGTACAATTTATTTTATAGTTTTATTAATGCATAGGTATACACAGGAGTAAATAAAAAAAAAATAATACGAAATAAATAAAATAAAAAATAATAATACGAAATAAATAAAATAAAAAATAATAATACGAAATAAATAAAATAAAAAATAATAATACGAAATAAATAAAATAAATAATAATACAAAATAAATAAAAAATAAAATAAAATAAAGAAAGAAAAAAAAAATATATATAATAAAGAAATATAAGAAGGGAGAAAACAGCAATAATAAACTCATAGATGAAGCGGCGCACATCGAACCGTAGATGCCTTCTCAAACAATAAGATTCATGAATTATTATAGTTGTATTTATTTTTATTTCAATTTATCAAAATTAATTGAATTTATGAATTTTTTGAATGGTATGTAATAATTATTAAAAATTGTAGTCTGAGATTCTGGCCAAGTTCCTACACCTAATATTATGTTGCGAACTAATGGAAATCTTTCCCTGTCATAAATTGGACAACTAAAAAGAAGGTGAGGAAAGTCCTGCAGTGTCTTTCCGTCACATTTGCATATGTCGGTGTCTGAAATGTGAAAACGTTTGAAGTATTGTCCCGTTTGTCAGTGTCCTGTCAGGAATTGAGTCATTTTGTAGTCGGAGCTTTTTAGTGTATTAAAGTATGTATTTGTTATAAGGGGTATGTATTGGTGTAAGTAATATGATTTGTTTGATTGTGTCCAGTGCTCGTTCCATTTTCATATTGTCTCTTTTTTTCATTTCACGTTTAAAACATGTGAGTGGTATTTTTGCGAGGTTTGTAGTAAGTGTAGTGTCTGTAGCTGCTTGCTTAGCAATTTGGTCTGCCAGTTCATTACCTAAAATACCTGAGTGAGCTTTTACCCAATTCAGTTTAATTTTAATGTGTCTTTCAATAAGTTTGATGAGATTCCGTTTTATGTCTTCTGTTAGTCTGTTGTGAATATTGGGATTTCTTATTGCATGTAGAATGTTCATGTTATCAGTATGTATGTTTATATGTTGATGTATATCTGTTATGGTTTTAATTAATTCGGTCGCTTTGAGTACTGCATATTTTTTTATAGGTTTTTTGGGCATTTATATTTTATTAGGTTTGAAGTATTGCAGGCCACCAGGCATTATCGAAGGCACCAGCAATATCTAAACAGATCATTATTATGTTCGATTTGACATTCATAGCTGATGTAATTATTCCCATAATTGTATACTTTGCGTCAATAGTACTTCTTTGGGGTAGGAAAGCGTACTGGTGTTCTTTGACTATATTTTGGGAGACCAAGAAATGCGTTAAGCGTGAGTTGATAATTTTGTCTATTTTAGTTGATAGTGATGATAAAATACTAATGGGTCTGTATTTAGAAGTTCCTGGCTTCGGAATTGGAATAAGTACAGCCTGTTTCCATTTCCCTGGAATATAACTATGTAAATATAGGGTTTTATAAATTGCCGTGAACACTTTTGGAAACAAATCAGCTACTTTTTGAACGATAGGTACACTCTTGTTGTCCCATCCGGAAGCTCTTTTAGGATTTAGACTTTTCACTATTTTAAAATTTCGAACTCTTCTAATTCTGGGTCATTTTCTGTTTCTGGGAGGTTATTAATAAATTTTTTTACATACTTATGTAGTTGTGTGTCGGAATTAATGTCATCCATCTTTCACAAGTGAGTTCAAAAGGTGCTTCAAAGTATCTTCGTAACCAGCTGTATATTCATCTATATTAATTTTTACTGTCTTCATCATGTTGCTTTTCAGTTTTCCAGCCGCATATTTGTATGGAAATCCCCATGATGAGAATCTATCGATATTACCACAGAGGTCTTTCCATGATTTTAGTTTTGATTGTTTTATAAGGCGTTGGTAAGTGTGTCTAGAGGAACTATATGATATTCTTGCTACTTCTCTAGCAATGGGATCAGAAGTTATCCTCTGATATTTTTTTCTTAATCTGTTCGTTTCGATACGTAATTTGGTAAGTTCTTCACTCCACCAAGGTACGGATCGATGAGCATTATGTTTTCTTCCTGAAGCTTTATTAGATTTAGTGAAAGTCGTATTACACGTTTTTATTATGGACTAGCTGTACCCGTTCACACGTTGCTGTGTTTGAACAAAAAGGCAGTTTTGATACCTCAAACATAATTTATTATTGATCAATTATATTATTATCCCTACATATATGTCATTTGAATATAACATATGTACAAAACTTAGATATAAATAGTTTATGGTAGTACAAACATGCTTCTTCACTTGTGTTATTAAACAATATTGCAAACGAATTTCAACTAAGCAATAATTTTGTAATCATCAGGAAATGAATGATATTTGATGATTGATGGTGAACTTTATCTTAGTAGCGCTGGTAAATATACAACATTTTTTGTTTTCCTATCTGGTACAAGAACAAATAAATTTGATGGTTTTCCAACTCGTGAACACCCAACATATAGCTGTCCATGTGAAAAGCATGGATTTATCAAATTTAATCCACATACTTGCAATGATTGTCCCTGTGCTTTGTTAATGGTTATTGCAAAGGCTAGTCTTACAGGAAACTGCAGACGTTTGAATTGAAATGGAGTATCCGTTGGTATCATGGGAATGCGTGGTAGTAGTACATGTTCCCCTTGGTGTTTTCCATTTAAAATGGTTGCCTCAATTATGTTACTCATAAATTTTTTTACTGTTAGCCTAGTCCCATTGCATAGCTGCGGTGGATTTATATTTCGTAGAAGGATGACTGGGGAAGATAAAATATGCGGTGGCATTCCTGGTAGATCCAATGAATTTAAAAATCTATTGGATAATTAACTGATTCATCGTCATTCGTTGTAGCCTGGTAAACTACGCACATCCCCTTTCTCACGGCGTCAGCACCCTGGAGCCTATAAGAACCCTCGTCAGGAGCAAGATGGTGTCACTCCCAGTCTGTAGTCATTAGATTCATTGTTTATGTATTATTTTAGTGCAGTTTGTTGTTATTTCAATAAAATCCTTTTTTTTTTAAAAAGCTATCCCTGCATCAGTCTTCATAACTGGCGCCCGAACAGGGACTGCGAAGGTTCCAGTTGAAGTTTGTGACCTATTGTCCCAAACTCAACAAGCATTTTGCGTGACCATTTGTCCCGCAAGGAACTGGAGTTTTAACTCCTTATTCGCAGTACAGAAGAAAAGAAGCAGAAGACTGCCAGGTTCAGCGACCAGAAGACTACAGCATCAGAGTGAGTACTCACATATCTCAATCAAGTATCAGGGAAAATACTTAATTTTTCTAATATTGTAATAATATAATAGTTAAGATGCCTAATGAAATCTCAAAAATATTAACTCCGGAATATTGTAAACTTATTCCCAAGTATGAAGGTACTTCCTTCAAATTATACCACTTTGTCAAAACATGTGAGGAACTGTATGCCCTATATTGTAACGAAAACGTTAGAGAAAGGGACACAAACCATTGGTTGTTGTTCAAATCCGCTATGAGACATTTAGACGGGCCAGCAGAGGCTGTAGCTCTCAATAATAATTGTAATCATATAATAACGTTATTAAGTACGTTAAAGAAAAATTTTGCAGATAACAGGACTGCTCCAGATTTAATAGCAGAATTAGCCTTACTAAAATCACATCCGAAGGAACACCCTATTGAATTCCTTAACCGTCTAGACGAAAAGCGGACCGTAATTATAACCAGATACAACTTGGACGGAATTAATGGGGATATATTAATCAATATGACGCACCAACTTGACGCGACACTAGTAAGGACTTTCGTACATGGGGTACATCCACTACTTGGGGCACATTTACAATTATTCCAAATACAAAATTTAGATGACGCAAGGAATAAATTAATTAATGACTGTAGTATAGTTCTAGAACAATTAAGATACAATACTTCACTTGATGCGATTTACAAAATAGATTCCAAAAAATATACGCACCCCTATCAAGTTCCAAATTTCGACCCCAAAACAAATCAAGTAAAACCTTATAATCCTTTCCAAAACCACAACCCTTTTAAACAAAACAATCCTTTCCAAAATAAACCGACCTTTAATCATCAACCCCAAAATTTTAATTACCAACAGAAACCTAATTTTCAAAATTTCCAGTATCACCAAAAACCATTTTTTCAGCAGCATAATCAGTTTAATAATAATAATAATAATAACAGACAATACCCTCCTACCGTATCCATGAGAACCCAAAGATCAAATAAACCAACCTCGTCAAAACGCTGGATTTCCCCATACGAAATTACTCATATTAAAGAAAAAACAGAACCAACGCAAAAGGAAAGCCGTATGGACAAAATGCAACAAGAACTAAGTAACCTACGCGAAAATTTCAATAAATTATCTGAACATTTTTTAGGGTTAAGCCCGTCACCCCAAGAAAACCCCCCAGGACATTCGAACTAAATATTTTAAATAAATCCCTACCGCACTTTATAGATTATAAAAATAGGAAATGGCTGGTAGACACCGGATCACTAAAAAATTACATTAATCCCTCAATAGTAGGTACAGACATACCAAGGTACCAGGAAGATTTTGTAGTAAGGACGCCTACAGGAGAAGATTCAGGTAAAGAGTTTATTTATTTTAACATAGAAAATATATTTGGTCAGAATAAATTAATAAAATTATATATTTTTAATTTTTCCAAAAAATATGATATATTATTAGGAGACGAAACGTTGCATGATATTAAGGCAATAGTCGATTATAATGACGAATTATTGAAATATAGCAATGGCACACAAAAGTTATTAAGATTAATTGATACAAAAGAAATAATATTAAAACCGGGATACAATGTAATAGAATTACCAGTTAAATCAAAAGAGAATATTAATTTTGGGTTAATAAAAGAAATTGACAATGATAAATATAGAATTGAGGAAGGAATTGTAGATATAAAAAATAATAAATGTAAATGTATTGTCTATTCTCATGAGCTTATGACCATATGTCCCGAGCCCATGGAAATAGACGAGATAGATGAAATTATTGGACCAGGTGGAATTGTGACCAATTGTCCCAAGGAAACCAGTTCAATAAAAAAGGATATTCATAAATTAATTAGAACTGACCATATGAATAAAGAAGAAAAAGATAAAATTATTAACTTGATAAAACAATATCCTGAAATAATAAAAAGGAAAATGATAAATTAAGTTCTACTAACATTTTAAAACATAAAATTAACACTAAGGATAACATACCAGTTTATACAAAAAGTTACAGGTACCCTTTAGCTTTTAGGAAGGATGTAGAAATAGAAATAGATAAGCTATTAAAAAATAAAATAATTCAACCATCAAATTCTCCCTATAATTCGCCTATATGGGTGGTCCCTAAAAAATAGACGCTTCGGGAAAACGGAAAGTACGACTCGTAATTGACTACAGAAAACTAAATGAAAAAAACGATAGAAGACAAATACCCACTTCCTAACATTGAGGACCTTTTTGGTAAAATAGGACGTGCCATGTATTTTTCAACAATCGATCTAGCATCCGGTTTTCATCAAATAGAAATGGAACCCGAATCAATTCCAAAAACTGCATTTTCTACAGAAAATGGGCATTACGAATTCTTACGTATGCCCTTTGGGTTAAAGAACGCACCCCCAACATTTCAGAGAGCGATGAACATAATTTTTTCAAAAATGCCCAACGTTCTTGTTTATATGGATGATATTATAATTTTTTCGGACAATTTAGAGGAACACCTAAAACACTTAAAGGCGGTTTTCGATAAATTAAAAGAACACACATTTAAAAATTCAAATAGATAAAACGGAATTCTTCAAAAAGGAACTTTTGTATTTAGGCCATATTATCTCTGAAAACGGAATAAGACCTAACCCTGCTAAAATTGAAGTCATTAAAAATTTCCCCATTCCAAAAACTCATAAAGAAATAAAACAATTTCTGGGTCTAACTGGTTACTATCGAAAAATGATTAAAAATTATGCCCACATAGCGAAACCTTTAACTAATGCTTTAAGAAAAGACGCTAAAATAGATAATAAAAACGAAGAATTTGTAAATGCATTCGAGACATTAAAGACATTACTACTTAACGAACCAATATTACAACTACCTGACCTGGAGAAACAATTTATTTTAACGACTGATGCCTCTAATTATGCATTAGGAGCCGTTCTTTCGCAAAATTTTGATAACAAAGATTTACCTATAGCATATGCATCGCGAACATTAAATAAGCAAGAAGAAAATTTATCGACCATAGAAAAGGAACTACTCGCCATCGTTTGGGCCTGCAAACACTTTCGACCTTATCTGTTCGGAAATAAATTTCTAATTCAACCGATCATAAACCATTACAGTGGCTACATAATATTAAAGAACCAAATTCTAAATTATTACGTTGGAAATGTTTACTAGGAGATTTCGATTTTGAAATTAAATACGTTAAAGGAAAAACAAACGCAGTAGCGGACACGCTATCTAGAATGCAGCCGGTGCATGCGATAACGGAGAGTAATGATCCCGGAGAGATCGACCCTGACCAAGTACTTGACGATCTATTACGAGAATATCCTCCTCAAAACGAAGATAGCGATAATGACTCAGTGGTCACTATTCATTCTCAGGAAAGCTCAAATGAGCAAGAAACTATCGCGGACGATGACAAAATACTAAATATTGAACAAAATCAAATTATTCTAGAACGAGGAACTAAAGCCCCAATAGAAAAAAAAATATTCAATAAACATCGCTTTACCTTTTACATTCCAAATTCTTCGGACATTCAGAAAATAAAAACCTTATGTGTCAATTATCTAAGACCAAAAAAACTTACGGAATTTATTGTAATCGGGAAGGAACACTAAATACGGAATATGAGTCAATTTATGACAACTTTAAGAAAGTAATAACCACTAACTTCCCAACAATCAAAATTAAAAGATATAAAAAATTAAATTTGGATATACCCACCCAGAAGAACAAAAGGAAGTTATATCAAATTATCACGTAGGGAAAACATATCACCGCGGAATAAACGAAAGCTATCAACACATTCGTAAAAGATATTACTGGCCCTCAATGTTAAGGGATATAACTGACTACATAAACAAGTGCCCAATTTGTTTAAAGGTAAAATACGAAAGAAAACCAATACATGCCGAATATCAAATTACACCAACACCCGAAAAACCTTTTGAGAAATTACAAATTGATATATTTCATTTTGGCAGAGATAAGTTCCTAACAATAATAGATTGTTTTTCCAAAAGACTTATGGCGTACCCAATTAATACTCTAAATCAAATTGAAATTCAAAATTGCCTCTACGACTATCTTTCATTATTTCCGATTCCAAAAACGATCCAAATGGACAATGGAAAAGAATTCGATAATAACGGATTGAAGAATTTCTTAAGACTATACAACATCGAACCATATTACATAACACCGGGACATCCAGACTCTCAAGGTTTATTAGAACGCGCACATTCAACATTAATAGAACTTTTAAACATAATACAACTCGAACAGAAACATTTGAAGACTAACGAACACATGAAATTAGCACTAATCGCTTTTAACAACACTCTCAATTCTAACTTGAAATTTACCCCTATGGAAAGACTTACGGTATAAGTAAAAACCCTTACTTAGATGAAATAACGGAGACATTAGTCACGGAAGAAAAAACAGACGAATACCTAGAAAGATTAAAAACCTTGCATAAATTAATTAAAGACACAATCGAAAAGGAAAAGGAAAAAACGTACACAAAGACTAAACCTCACTAGAGAAAAAGAAATTGAAATTCCCGACGAACCATATCTAAAAACTACGTTTAACAAAAAAGACAGACCAAAATACTTTCCCGTCAAATATGATCGTAAAAGAAAACTTGCCAGTGGCAAATACAGCGGAAAATCTTTTAAGGTCCACCCAAACCGAATTAAACGTCCAAGGAAAGAAATTCCAAAATAGAAATTTTTTTGTTTCAGGAAAATGCTCCTTCTCCTACTACTAATCTTCCCGGTCACCCCATACAAACTAACGGACATAAGCAAATCAGCCGGAATTCTACCCATCAAGATCCAAGACTCATATGTAATTAACAAGACATATACATACATGCACAACATTAATATCAAACTATTACAGATTGAATTAAATAATATAAAAACAGCTCTAAAAATCCTTAGTACTAAACATAATGATATCGCTCAAATTAATCTAGTCAGAACTCATCTAAGATACACGCAAGCAAAATTAGATCACCTCCATCCTAATAATTATAGAATAAAAAGAGGACTTTTTAATGGCCTTGGGACGGTCATATCTTGGGTTACAGGGAACATGGACGCTAACGACAAAGCTAAATATGATGAAATACTACAAAAAGTACAGACAAACGAATATCATTTAGAACACAATGTGGAAAAACCAATTATCTATCAATAAACGACTAATGGAGGAATTCAATAAGGACATCAAAATTATTCATTTCAATAATTTAAAAATTAGTAATTATTTTGAAACCTTATCCAACGAAACATCAGATCTCGAATTTAACCAACAATATTTGTTTTTGTTTGATACTCTTCTGCTATTATATAACAAAATCAGCGATATCGACACCAGCCTGGAATTCTGCAAATTAAATATATTACATTCAAGCATATTAACGTACAAGGAAATAGAATATATAATTAAACAATCAAAGGTACTCCTAATCTCTAACAACACAAATATATTATGGCAACTGGCATCTGTACATTGTTCTTTACATGATAATTACCTATCTTATTTTATACAATTTCCTTTAAAATCTGTATTGTATGAAACACTCTTTCTCCTTTCTTTTCCTATACAGAAAAACAATGAAATATTAACTATTCATGAACATCCATCCCTGATACTGAGGTATGATGAGACCTTTACTGGACAGTGTTTATTATTAAACAATAATTATTATTGTAAAAATGTCACCAAAATTGTAAATAAATGTATTAATCAAATACTAGATGATAAGGATTTACTTGATTGTAAAAGCTTAGTTTTAAGAAATGCTACCTCATTTGTAAAATATATTTCAATTATAAATATGTATTTAATATATAATATTAACCAACTAGTTATTACTAATATTCATTATAACGTCTCTATTCATCCAAAATTAACTCAACTATTGTATTTACACGAAAACGAAACATTGTTAAACTATCCAAAACCCCTCATATATCTAGAAAGCTATGTATCTGTATCCCCTCAAAATTCCATGATACCCAAACATATTACTAATTTTACTTTCGACCAAATTCACTCTGCCAATATAAATTTTCAACCATTGTTAACATTAGATGAACTTCCTCAAGAGACACCTATTGTATTATTTTTATTTTTATCTTTCCTATCAGGTCTATTCTTAGTTATCTTTCTGTTATCCTTTCATTATCGCCACCTGTTGTTTACTAACTTTTGTTTACCAAATGAAAACCGTCAACAAACGCCTTCGCCGCCTCATCTGTCAACAACTCTTTGCTGAGGACAGCAAAGATCTTCAGGAGGGAGCCGTTGTAGCCTGGTAAACTACGCACATCCCCTTTCTCACGGCGTCAGCACCCTGGAGCCTATAAGAACCCTCGTCAGGAGCAAGATGGTGTCACTCCCAGTCTGTAGTCATTAGATTCATTGTTTATGTATTATTTTAGTGCAGTTTGTTGTCATTTCAATAAAATCCTTTTTTTTTTAAAAAGCTGTCCCTGCATCAGTCTTCATAACTAATGACCAACGTTGCTTAGCGAACAATGTTTTTCAGAATATATATTATTTCTTTTTTCATTACAATGGTGAGTGAATTATTTTGAATTCTTATCGTATCCAATCGTTGTTTCAATCCAAAATCCTTCATTAATTCTCAATGCTTTATATTATGTCAATAACAAACATTCATACAGATCTGAAGGTAACATATGTTGCTGATTTAGCCCCAAAACCAGATACCTATCCTTTCATTTCAAACTCCATATGGTTATGGAACCATGGAAAACTCCATGGTTCAACATGGAGTTATAGACAAGTGGAGGGGGCTTACCTCTCAATAGTCAGGGCAGGCAGCCATCTTGGCGTGAAACCGTATTATCAGTATATTAACCTCTTATCAGTTTAAATTTTGGTTTCCTAGGCTTTATACAGCTGTTTATTTTATTTTAGTGATTTATTTACTTTAGTGATTTACTTATTTTATTTATTACGAACCCTTTCAATTGCCCTAGGCTATATAGAATGCAAGTCGGCAGTTTTTATTTTTTTAATAACAAACGGTGTAGGAGTGGAGTATAGCCCATGTAATGATTTAATCATCAATCATAGCTGAGTGTGCCCTAAAAGAGTTTATATAATTTTATTTCGATTTGTTAAGAGGAATCCATTTATATAAAATTCTAAAAGCATTTATGCACTATTCGATAGGCTATAACATTTTATATAATAGTTTAATAATAAAAAATATACTATAATTAATTTGGTTTCATGAAGAAATATATAAAAATCACTTTTCTCTTCGTTTTTAAATGTTGTAATAAAAAAATTTACTAATTGGGACCTCTCTAAAACATTAAAATCTTTTAATTAGAGAAAGTTAAGAAATGTGGTCTAGTTGCCCAAATTAGGTTCTTTTATCTTCACCCGACTACAAATTTATCATGATTCGGTGGTCAGTTTAAAATCGCAATTTTTAGACTTTAAGAGTTTGCAACCTAAACACAAGGTGCAACCTAAAATACACCATTCGCCATTTAAACACCCTTTCCGCTTTCAAGTATCACTTATTTAACCACCTACTGTCAACTCAGATCCATGAAAACTGTCATTAGCCACTTAATAGTTATTTAAATATAAAAGTTTATGTACCGAAATTTTATTGTTTTTACACAATTGATTCACAAAATGAATCAAAATATTTCTGTTTCTTTTTGTCAATATTTTTAAGTTTAATTTTCATTTGTTATCATTATTAATCACTATTTTATTATATTTAATAATATTTCATAACCATCATGAGGCTCCGAAGGCCCCTGATTGTACATTAGTTTTTATTCTCAAGGGACTTAAGGTCCCAGAATAAATAAAGAACTTTATTTATTTATTTATTTATATACAGTAGAACCTCGATTATCCGAACCTCCTCCGATTATCCGAACTCGCAGAGATGTACCCGCAAAGATGTAATAAAAACCATTGATGTAACATTTCAATGGCTTGAAAGGCAAGGTAAAGCAACTGTAGTTCAGCTGCTTCAAATCAAAAAAATAAAGGACTTGGCACTGACAAATAAAATGAAAATGTTGAAGCAGACGAACATTGAAGATATTTTCAAACCAACCGAAATAAAGAAATGAGGCCTTTTGTATGAATGTATGGAGATAAAACATAATATGTACATATTTAGTTTTAATGTACATTGTAATAAATGAACAATTTACATGTGTGTTTTGAATTTTTCCTGCTTTTCCGGATTTCATTTATTACCGATTCTATTTTTCTGCTTCTATGTACAATTTTCAACTTCGATTATCCAAACCACTCCTTACACCAGTTAGTTCGAATAATTCAGGATCTAATGTATATATATATATATATATATATATATATAATATATATATATATATATATATATATATATATATATATATATATAATAATAATAATAATAATAATGCTTAATTAATAATAATTAATGAGTGGCAGGTAGAGACAAGGCTTCCAAGAGCAAGCCGATAACAACAGTGAAGTCAGATCTGGAACAACTCGATAAAACAAAGGACCGACTGCAGTTCCGACAAGCTGTCCAACAGGGAGTTTTTCCAGTGTCCCTTACCATTAAGAAGACCACAGGGACCAAAAGGACAGAAGAGAGAAAGCTGGCTCATAGTCAGAAAATGAAAGAATTCTGGAAGAGAAAGGAGAAGATCCTTTTGTTCGGAAGAAAAAAAAAAAATGCTAAATTTACATATTTACAATTATCAATTATTTTAAATATACATATTTCGGCCTTCTCTCTTCATGATTGATAAAGCTACATTCAATAATAGATAGGTTATATATTTTAAATTCGTTCTATTAGGACGTACGCAGTTAAGCTTTAGGGCTCCACTAAACCTGCCAATTCTTTTCTTATCCAATCCTTATAATCCGAAATCCTTCTTAAAATCCTCAATCCTCAATGCAATCAATTATGTCACAAATAAACTTATTCGTTAAGATCTTAAAGTTTCATATATTGCTATTTTAGCCCAAACCAGATACATATTCTTTCATAGTAAACTTCATACCTACTCGAATCTACTAGTCTCCCAACTGACACACTCAATTTCCGATGATCCTCCGGTTTGAAAAGAAGATGGCCTCGTGACCTTGTAATGTAGAACTTTTAATGAAGTGCTACTAGTGAATAGTTCTTTACATGTTATTGACATGTCATTGTAATAATTTTCCTCAAATTTAGTTATTGTATAGTTTACTGTTGTAAATATCATTGAATATTTTTTTAAAAAAATCTAAAAACATAAATATAAATTTAGAAAAAACTCATATAACAAAATATAAAAAAATAGTATAGTAGCAGTATCTTTAGGTACAAGATGTTTTAAAAGAGATACAGTGACCTCCCATTAGCACCGATGGCTATCAGCAGCTTTACAAGCTTATTAATGCGGGTTCCTCAACTTCTTGTAGCTGCAAGAACGCCTTGAGTCCTGGGAATAATGACGTAGGGTGTCCTTCGCACGACCTCATCTGATCCTGTCCCGAACAACAGGACGTCTTTATTTCATAATGGTCACTCATCTTAAATAAAGTTAGTTCCTTATTACTTGTGCCTTTCTTCATAATTTTTTCCAGTTACATAACTAATGTAATAAGAAAACTGTTATTACTTAATTATATATAGTCTAGTCAATAAACACATTGTAGAGTGCATGAAATATGCGATAATTTTTGACTTCTTTGACTTCATATCTTCGTTAGGAATAGTTAGAAGGTAAACATACTAAAAGTCCCAACCCCTGGGTGGTGAGCTAACGGTAGAGGGGAGGAGAGAAGTACAATCTTTTTTGGTTTTTCGATAATATCTCGAAAACAGTTGACTCTAAAAATAAACATAAAAGCTAATTAAATTTCCTATTAAATTGATTATACATAAATCTGTCGTAATACTAACCGTTTACGAGATATACGTTATTGAAAATTGATACTTTTCGAAAAAGAATTGTCACCTCACTTTTTTTCAAACTTTTGATTCTAGTATTTTCCACAATTGTTTCTCAGAAAACACTTCCGAATCCGCATTGTTGAGCAATCAATTTACTTTAATTTCATATTTACGTTTCTGGTATTAAGCAAATGTTTTCCAAAAAAACTTTATTTTATTTCTAAAATTATCGATACTTAATAGCGTAAATCTCGAAAACCGTTGAAATTTCGAAGAATATGCATATAATTAGTTTTATAGGAAATTTAATGAGCTTTAAAAAAAAATGTATCAAACAGCCTAGGAAGGGTAGTTAGGAGTGGTTAGGTTCACAATAAAATTTTAATTTTGTTTTTATATTTATTTTATTGGAACTTTTACCATTACCTCAGATCACATTTATAATCTTCAGATAAGATATATTTTTAGTCTTGTTTATGGTATTTTTCATTTAATGTTTTTTTTTTTTTTTACTTTACTTTTTCTTTCTTCCTTTTTCGTTTTTCATGTAATATTTATAACGTGTATGTAATATTAATTGTATACCTCAATTTAACTTTAATATTGTGTTATTGCTTTTCATTATGTCCTTAATTTTGTATTCGGCAGCTAGGCCGCCATAATATTGTCCATTTTAATTATTCTTAAGGGGCAATGGCCCCAGAAAAAAAAAAAAAAAAAAATTCATTTCAAGATATTCATGATTACGAACTGGAACTTTACAATCAATGAATGAACGGAAAACGTCCAAAGTCGTAAAAGTTATGGCAACAATCTTATCATCTCCATAAAGATGCAACAGGATTGTGTACGTGCCTTAAACCGATATTTTTAATGGAAACTACGATTAGAAAATTGAATCCAGCCGGAAAAAAAAAATAGGACAAAGAATTACAACAGAGCGCGGATGCAGAGTAAACATCCATTGTGAGTGAAGATAAGGCGCGGATAGCCTCCATGTTCGGCGCCTGTAACCTCCACCATTGTTATCCTCTCTCCCTCTCCCTTTCACCCACATTCACAAACCGCCCTCACCGTTACGAGGCAAAGTTTAGACCGAAACCAGACATTTTTTCTCGTAACGACCAATAACGTCGCCGCCATTACATAAATCTGGGACCTTTCTAACAGATATCGTGATGGCAGCGAGGTAGGGTTCTGGTAATGATAGGAGGTCTTAGCGAATAGTGTAGGTGTAGGTAAATTCAACAATATTTAAAAAGAAAATGATTTATTGATACTTCCTGTTGTATACATTATATACAACAAGTAAGTTTGAGGGAAATAATTAAAATGGCATGTTAATAACATGTAAAGAACCATTCACTATTAGCACTTCATTAAAAGTTCTACATTAAAAGATTACGAGGCAATATTTATTTCAGGATTATAGGGAACAGAGAGTGAGACACGGTGGGGGGCTACTGGATTAGAGTGTGCAATTAATTTATTTTGAATGGTTAGGTATCTGGATTGGGCCAAATTGGCAACATATGGAACATTAAGATCTTTACGGATAAGTTTGTTTGTGGTACTAAAAGGATCGTGAGGATTTTACGAAGGATATGTCCAAATGAGTCAAATTACTGTCATGTAAATAAGTCTTTTGTAATTTATTGGTAGCTTTGAACCCTTGTCTAGTAAATGTTGGAGTAGTCAGAAAGGACGAGCAGTTTCTTGTATCTTAAGCCTGATATGTTATCACGATATAAAAATGTAATTTAAAAGTTTTAAATCAAGTTTAAAGTAGCATAAAATAAAATACTTTAATAACTAATTTAATCAAACATAGGTATAAAAACAGGTATGTGTCGATCCAAAAAATCTATTCTCGATTCCTCCAAATCTTAAGAATCGATGATCCATATTCGATTCTCAGAAACCGATCGATAACCGCAGTCGGAGATAGTTTTGTGATACCGAATTATGAAAACTATTATAGAAGTTATAGTTTTCATTTTTAATGAGGGAACAATATTTTATTGATGCAAAATCAAAAATTTTCCTTAAAAATATAACATTGCTGCTGCTAACCCAACACATTAAGGAAGATATGTGTTAGCTATGGGAAATGTAATATCTCAAACTACTCCAGCTGATATACTAACACACTGAGGTGAGGTGGCTTTATCCAAGTTTTCGGCCACAATTTTTCCTTGGTTCCTTTCTATTCCAATCCTTAAAGTCCAAAAAACCTTCGTACATTTACGACATCCTTGCCCTTCGTTCTTACATTTATCTTTTGAACACTAGATCCCAGCCAATAGATTTGTATCCCTTCTCATCGAAGTGCTTCCTTTGAAAAATCCTTTATTAATCGTGCAGCTTTATTCTGGAATTCCATACCCATTTCGATCCGCAATGCTCCTTCTCTCACTTCCTTAAAACATAATTTATTCACCTACCTCCTCAATTATCAATCTTCCGAAATTATGTAATAATATATTAGTGTTAGAATATTTCTTTTTCTTTTAATTTTTATTTACTTATTGTACTTATTTTTTGTTTTTATTATATAAACCCAAAGACTTGTTTTTAAATCTAAAATTTCACCTTATATGTATATATTTATATGTATATAGTTTACATTCTACATAAGTTGCTGTCTGATATGTACGAAGCCAGACAATAATGCCTTTTTATTGTACTTTTGTATTATTCTTTGGGGACAAGGTGTCCCAGAATAAAGATTATTTTTCATTTTCATATTTTTTTTTTTCCAAAATAAATGCAGTTTATTACCATTTTGTTATCACTTTTTGCTATCCTAAAACAAAGTTTTTTTTTTTCATTTTATGCTTTAGTTTTCTAGTCCCAATAAACTGTGTATATATCCGGAAAAATCTTTACAGTTGTTAGTTTGAATACACTTATGGAACTCCCTAAAAAACAAGTCTTGACGCTATTAACAGTATCCTTGACAGGTCCAGGATGAAGATGAAGATGTCCTTACATTCTTCCATTATTTGTATAATAATTATAAAACACCAGCAGCACGGAGAAGATTCTATTTAACTTTTATGTTTCAAGGTAATAATAAAAAAAAATACGTAATGTAAGAATTGCGAGATAACAAAGGAATAACTAATTAAACAAATCGCCTTTTAGCATTTATTGCGAATCGTTAAAAGCGGTTATAAAATACTCTATTTTATTTACTAAGATTTGTTCTTAAGTATATATGTGCTAGTATATACAATCTATTACGCCCACTACACGTAATGGCTAAATGTTGAGACTTATTATCAGTTTTATTATTATTTTTACATGCAATTGTTGTAAAACAGCTGGAAATAGATAAAGATAAAGACGGTAGATATATATTAGAATACAGTCTTATCTCGAGTTCACACTTAGCCAGCACTCAGCTAACCCTTATCGTTATAGTCTCAGGTTAGTTGAAGAAGTACACATTTACATTTTTTTGTTCGTACCTTCAAAAGGTCCATTTCCAACGCAACAGAAATATTATGTTGTAATTATATTGAAAATGTCCGATATTTTAGATCGGGACAGAGAGAATTTTCGAAGTGTAAACTTATTTTGCCCCATTGGACACGTTTAGGGATAGAGTAAGATAGTCAAACTCGCTGTACTCGGTGTACCGTACCCTATACACCTAAATTAAAATTTACTATTAGTAATTTTTATCTCACTTTTTGTCAGACATTTGCTTCTAGCGCCTTCCACGATCGCTTCTCAGAACAAAATGTCAGAATCAAAGTTGTAGAACATTAAATTTACTTTGATTTGATGTATACGTTTTTGGCACTTGTAGCAAATTTTTAACAAAAATTGAGGTAAAAGTTATTTTTTTATATCGATTTTGAATAACGTACGAGGGTGATCTGAAAAGTTTCCGATAAACAATTATTTTGCTGAGAAAAACGCCGAGTACTATTTGTACGGATTACAGATATGGGATTATCGCTGGGAGAAGTGCGTAGAGTTACATGGGGACTATGTTTAAAAATGTATATATACATAAAAAAAAAAAATGTCTTGTATCTTTGTTAAGTCGAAAACTTCTCAGACCACCCTCGTATATCTCGAAAACCGTTGGAAGTTCGGCAAATATGTAGAAAATTTAATTAGATTTAATTTTAAATTGAAACATAATTTTATAGTCTGTGGATACAAAATTAAAAATTTTCTTTAAAAATAAAAAATTACCACTGCTAGCCAAACAAATATGTGTATTAGTTATTGTTGTAAATGTTCGACAAAAAATGAGGTAATTTTTTTTTTTCCAATATTATCAATTTTTAATAACGTATATCTCGAAAACCGTTGGAAGTTCGACAAATATGTATAGAATTAATTTTATAGGAAATTTAAATAGATTTAATTTTAAATTGAAACATAATTTTATAGAGGCCAACGTTTTCGATATATTGGGTTGTCACACATGAAATGACATGAAATGTTTTTATAACCAGGAAGAAAATAAAAATTTGAGATCAAATCTACCATATTTTTTATTCTAAGTATTTACCATCATTTTCGATACACTTCTGCCAACGGCTCACCAAGTTTTCTATCCCAGATTTGATAAACGTTGAGTCACGTGATGAAAGAAATTCAGAAAATGCATTTTTAATGTCTGAAACATTGGTAAGCGATTTTCCTCGCAAAAAGTTATCTAAACTCCGAAAAAAGTAGTAGTCTGTAGGGAATAGATCAGGGGAATATGGGGGTGTGGTACGAATTCATAGCCCAACCCCTTCAATTTACTCACAGCCTGTATTGAAACATGAGGTCGGGCGTTATCATGAAAAAGGATTGGTCTTTTCCTGTTTACCAGTACAGGCTGTTGCTTGATCAAATTTTGATGCATTTGGTCAATTTCTTGGCAGTATGGTGTTGAATCAATTGTTTTTCCCGTCCACGGGGCAGATTTTCTAATGTCGTATTTCATGAGGAAAATTTTTTAAACCAACGATGGATGGTTCTTTCATTAGCACTTCCTTCACCAAACGCATGATTTATATTTCTTGCTGCCTGTGCAGCGGAATGACCGAGTTTGTACTCATAAAAAAAAAAATCGTATGGAAATCGCGTGTTTCCATGGCCACGGTTAAAATTATACTAAAATCAGTATGCCAACTTGGGAAAAACACAAACACAGTTATCAAATAGAACATTAACAAGTACTTTATTATAGATAGTAAATATTTGGCTAGGAATCAACAGGCAACGCTTTAATCCTACATAAAGAAAAATCGGACATTTCATGTGTAACAACCCAATGCATATAAATATAACTACCTACATCTAAAACCCTAAAATTGAACTTTCTTCCCTCTTGGGAAAATTAGAGCTCACCTCCCACTGTTGGGACTTGTACTCTACTTTTAGTATGTTTACCTTCTAACTATTCCTAAGGAAGCTATGAAGTCAAAGATTATCGCATATTCCATGTTTATTGACTGGACTATATGTACATTTAGATCTGTACACTCCCGATCTTCAGGATGATCTAAAAACTTGAGACATTGAAAATATCTTAAAAGGGGATAACAATGCAATAATAACAGGAGTGGGTCCTACGAGGTGCAGTGCGCAGTACTTAAGACACTGTTGGACGACTTTAGACGTCTTCGGCCGTTTTTTTACTTATAAGTCTTTGACGGAACGATATACGATTGCCATAGGCATACCGTTACTAAGAAGAACCTTGTCACATTTCGTTCGAGCATAGTATAGATCACTTTTACTTTTTCCAATAATTTATTACGAAGTCCGAAATCACCTATGTGAAACGTTTGATTCATTTATTTCGCAAACTGAAACCACTTGCAAAATTCACAAGGGCAAAGTGGGGCCTCGCTAATCATCTTAAAAACGACTTTTATTTATCGTTCTAGACCATAATGCGTATTCATTCAGAATTGTTTTAGTCATCAATCAATAAACATTTTTTTATTTTTTTTTTTAATTTACATTTATTGAAATTTACAACTGTACAGAATATATACATCAAGTGAATGTACGATTATAATATTTGCAACGATATAATAACATGTTAAAACTTGAAAAGAACTACTCATCAGTAGCACTTTATTAAAAATTCTACACTAGAAGGTCTCTAGACCATCTTCGTTTCAGACCCCTGAAGAGGATTATCAGGAATGGAGTGGGAAGAAAGATGAGAAAACTAACTTCATTTGAGTGATTATGGAGCTTACTATAAAGGATATGTATCTGGTGTGGGCTAAATCAGTAACATATGGCACATTAAGGTCTTTATGGATAAGTTTATTGGTGACAAAGTAAGAAGCATTGATGATTTTTCGAAGGATTTTGGATTGAAAAGATTTAATGAGAGATGAATTGGACGGTTTAGTGGAGCCCCAAAGCTCAACTCCGAACGTCCAAATGGGTCTAATCACTGTCATGTATATAAGTCTTCTGTAATTAATTGGGAGCTTTGAACGTTTGTCTACTAAATGTTGAAGTAGTCTGTAATGACGGGCAGTTTCTAGTCGTTTTAGTCTTAATCCACCAACTCGAAATCTTATTTTACTGTTAAAATAACCTTTGACAATACTTCCAGGAAGAACTTGAGGACCTCCTTCGTGATAAAAGTAAAAAATCGTTTCCTTACTCCGAAGGGTGTTCATCATCGCCGCCGCCTCCCCGGATCACGAGCCTTGCGTAACCCCTTGGCACACTGCCACTCCTCACGGTAGTCCGGCTACTCAACGATAAACAGCTAGAGAAGTGAAAGGTTTTGGATCGGAAAGCAAGTGGACCCCACGAAATCCCCAACCTATTAATTTATTACGTAACCGAACTGAAGACGAAGATTTTTTATTTGAGCCTTTCTTGATGACCCGAATTGTTACCTTTCAACTGTGAATACTTCATCAATGGCTAACGGTATTCTTTAAATACTTCACCTTTCAAACAACTTAGATTTTACAATAATAATAGCTTAATTATAACTTGATGGATGAGGATATCCTTGTAGGACATAACTGTTGAGTCAACTTAGGTAAGAAGATAACGATCTTAAAATGAGCATTTATTCTTTACATAATATCTGAACTTACATTACAATACATCATTTATGTAAGTACGTTTTTAGTAACTAGATACTTTTACAGGCGATAAAAAAACATGGCTAAAACTTTTCATCTCCTGTTAAGTGTTATAATAAAAATAAAATGCTAAAAAGGAAATACGATATTACAAAATCTTAGTTAAATCTGCAATTTCATATGCCAGAGAACTATTGTCACTTAACAATAAGGGCAGTTTAGAGAACATCTATGATTCTGAGACCGGGAATAACAAAAGACTGCTACAAACTTTAACATATTCGAGTAGTCAAAACTCAATCATTGAATTGGACTAGGGATGTGTCGATTCCTTATGTCGATTGTCGATTCAACCAATTATTGTGAAAAGATTTGGTATTCAGAATCGAGGACCCAAAGTCGATACCTAAGAGCCGATCGATACTGTTGGAAATAGTTGTAATATAAAATTATATTATTACAAGCATCTCCAGTCGCGACTTAGCCCACTCTCATAAGCAAAGAACTTAGATAACACAAGCCAACAAAAAAAATGTTTTTGAAAACTTTTTTTACTTTAATAGCTGATTTTTATAGATTTTTGTGTGCTGAATCCAAATCTGGTCTTAGTTTTTTAGTATCACTCATAGTTTTTGAGAGATTTGCTTTTTTTAAATAATTTAAAAAATCATATATAAATGTTTCATATAAATATAAATCATTATATAACTGTTTCGTGAGGCCTAACTTTATATGTAGAGGTGATAAGAGAATGTTTCTAGGATCTACAAGGTTTTTGCGGAGAATGTTGTTCTCGCCGAATTTTACAGACTCCCTCACAGACAGACCAGTTCTTTCTGGACCCAATGTGTTGTTCCCTTGCTCAACTGTCTCATTCACACAAAAAACATAGAAATTTGGTAAAACTGCCTTGCTGACCAAGAAGCATGCATGTTACTTTCAAGTCACCACTTATCATCCATCCATGAGCCGAATAGCCAATTTTATTCAACACGATTTCTAGGTTTTCATAGCTCTCTTTCATATTTTCAGAATATGGTGCAACAACAGGTCTAGATGCATAAGTGTTTCAATTGTATAATAAAACAGCTTTTAAACTAGTTTTGGAAGAATCAATAAACAGCCTCCAGTCTTCTTTTTTGTATTCAACACCAAACTCTTTGATCTGACCTGGAATGTCTGAGCAGTACACTAAATCACCTTCTAGTTCAAAAAAATTTCGAAAACTCTCTCTTCCTATACACATATATGCTAGTTACAACTGCCAACAAGTTATTTTCTTTTAGTCTAGAACCAAGCAATTCAGCTTTTTATTTTTTCAACCCAAGATCCCTAACTAAGTCGTTAAGCTCAATCTGAGAAAACAGTTTAGACTATATATTTGCTGTAGCACATTGGAACTCTTCATCATCTTGCTCATCTATATCTATATCTGTTTCAGCAGTGCTGCCAACTCTTCTACATCCAGCACAAATTATTTTACAATTTTATTTGTAGTATTTAAAAGCTGTTAAATTCTGTAATAAATCAAAAAAAATTAATATATTGATGTGCAAATGTGAAAAAATGGTAGGTGATACCGCTTAATAAGTGTCATATTTTGATTTAGCACCCTAAAAAACAGAATAATAAGGTGTTTTAAGTAAAAAAGTTTTTTCATCGTTGGCCTGTGTAATTTAAACAAATAATTGAAGTTTTATTTGTATATCGATAGAAATTTTGTATTGAAGTATGGAATTAAGCATTATTTCTTCAATGATATTTTCACACATCACTGCAATTTTTGACCGGTTACCATTGCACAGATGAGATTGTTAAGGTTCACGTGAAGCGATAATTGGACATCCAAATTTAAATTTTAATGTATGAATTGGTAACCCAGATGGACAGAGACTATTAAGAAACTCTTGCGGAAAATGGATTGCATTATGAGTGCATACCACAAAAGGCCCATGAATAATATTTTTGCATACATCAAAAAACAATGGATCGACATTTTGATTTGGCAAAAATTTTATTCGACAGAGATAATGTTATCGATTTCATTTGTTTAGATTTTAATTTTTTACCTGAAGAGCATATGACAGTGTGGCAAACCTCGTTTCTGCCACTCAACATGCTTAATTTTTTTTTTTATTATTGCTAAATTTTCCTAGAACTATGAAAATGAAGAAGTTAAAATTTGGTAAATATCGGTTCAATAGTGTGCAGTAACAGAATGGCGCAAGCAACTTATAGCCACATTGGGATCTCATTATGTCACACCAAATATTTATAGTTTTTAAATAAAAAAAATTTTAATTGAAAATTTGTAAACTGTCACCTAGAGTGGCGATCGCCACCTATCGCTCAATTGACAACAAACTTCATTGTTATCCACCAATTATTGCTGTTCTAATAACAAATAATTAGAAAATTAGTAGATTTTATTATTGCTAAACCTTCCTGGAACAATAAAGATGGAGTGGTCAGAAATTTGGTACAGATTGGTTCAGTATTTTTCGCGGTTAGTGATCATGAACGAAAAATAGCTTGTCCTTTTATATAATAGGATAGATTTAAACTTTTAATTGAATTTCATTTTATGCTGTTCATCGATAAAAATCTTCTATTGAAGTAAGAAATTTAGCATTATTTCTTCAATAATATTTTCACACATCTGGCAGTAGGTGTTAACCAGGTTAAAATTGATTACGTGTTTTAAGAGTACGTAAAAGCATAATTAGATATCCAATTTGGCAGAAATAATTTTATCGATCAATCTAGTTGGATTTATTTTTCTAACCATAAAAAGCACATGACAGTTTGGCTAACCTCGTTTCTGGCACAGAAGGCTATAGATTTTAATTATTATTATATTAAAATTTATCATTATATCCCTTTCTAGAACTAAGATAATGTAGTTAAAATTTGGTACAGTTGGGTTTAATACTTTTACCAGTGCAGAATCTGCAAACAATATGTAGAATGGCCACATATCGGTCGATTTGTAAACTGCACTGGAATTCACATGTCGCACAATTTATTTATAGTTTTTTAATAACAATGGAAATTTGCTCGAATGGTTCTCGCCACCTATCGGTCGATTATCAAACTTCACTGTGCACCACATATTTATCACTTTTTTTATGGCAATATAATTGAAAATATATATATTTTTTTATATCAATTTATTGAAATTTACAACTATAAAAATATGTACATCAAGTAAATGAGCTGATAACGATTACAATGACATGTAACAACTTGAAATAAACTACTCATCAGTAGCACTTCAATAAAATTCTACACTAGAAGATCTCTAGGCCATCTTCTTTTCAGACGTCTCGGAGGATTATCGGGGATGGAGTGGGAAGCAAGTTGAGAAACTAATGGATTTGAGTGGTTATGGAGCTTACTATGAAAGGATAGGTATCTGGTTTGGGCTAACTCAGCAACATATGGAACATTAAGGTCTTTATGGATAAGCTTATTGGTGACAAAGTAAGGGGCATTTAGGATTTTTTCGAAGGATTTTGGATTGTAAGGATTGGATACGAGATGAATTGGATGGTTTTGTAGAGCCTCAAAGATCAACTCCGTACGTCCAAATAGGTCTTATATAATAACAGTCATGTAAACAAGTCATTTGTAATGAATTGTTTGGTTTGATCGTTTGTCTAGTAAATGTTGAAGTAGTATTTGTAACGACGAGTAGTTTCTTGTCGCTTTAGTCTTGTGAAAATATTTAAATTTTATTTTTGTTAAACCTTCATTGAACCATGAAGATAATGTAGAGATCGGTTCAGTAGTTTTTCGTAGTTAACGATCACAAACGAAAAACGGTTTGTCCTTTTATTTAATAGTATAGATAACACAAGATATATAAGAAGTCTGGATCTTTCACAACTGAACATGTCAACTTTCGGTTGATTTTTTAAAATTTCTTTTGATAAATCCTTGCAAGCTGCACACACTTCTTCTTCTTTGAAATGGTGTTTCCCTTCGTTGGGTTTCCGTCAGGTCAAACTATCCTTCCACAGTTCTCTGTTCCACCAATCACCGTCCCTCAGACCTCTTCCTGCCATTTCCTCCGCTACCTCATCCTTCCTTCTCCTTGTTGGTCGTCCTTTCCTGCTATTTCTCGGAGGGTTCCATTTTTTAACCATTTCAAGCAATCTTCCAGGAGGTATTCGACGTACATGTCTATACCAGATTAATTCTTCTTCATAACATCTTCCATTTTCCTTCCTATATCTCTTCATTTTTAAGCGATCTTCCCTGGTTTTCTGGATACACCCTCCTCCAGTAGTCCATGCTGCACACAAGCTACTATACTTTATTTTGTTGGTAGACAGCTATAAAGAATTTAAATAATATAATTATTTTGGATTTATCAGCAGGGGGAGGACTAGTGCAGGTTTTCGCTATTATTTAAAATTATTCTAACTAAAACTATATTAAAAATGAATATATAATGCTTTTATAGTCAATATGTGGTAAAAACTAAATACCACAGGTCGGTACCCCGCATTCCAATCTTGCAATGGCTAAATGGCCATAACTGTAGCACTGACGAAAGTCGTTGTCCTTGGAACGTTTAAAATTTGCCGAATATATATACATATATATAAACATCTTAGGTATGTATTTATTTGAATATATATGAGTAGTAAAACGTAAACAAATACATAAAATGTAGTATAAAAATAACTTCAGAAGTTTACAACATTTTAATGGACTGATCAAAACAGTTCTCAATTTCGAAATTGAGGAAAGTTTCATATTTAGAGATGGTGTTTAAGTTATTTCAAAACACTTTTGTATATTTGAATTATTTTAAATAACATTTTTATATTGCCTTATTTCTTTTCTGTAATTATATAATAAAATAAATGAAAAATAAAAACACTACATACCTCTACTATAGCGCTGTAAATGGTTTAGAAGACATCCAATTCAATAGATTTTTATCTTACCTGTAATCAAAATGTTAACATTAGAATATTAAATTATAACAAAATAAAATAACAATGTAAAAATGGTTTAGTACCCTGCCAGACAAAAGATTCAAAACGATTGTTTTTTTCTAGTTTAAAAAATGAAAAAGTTATATTGTTTTTTAAGTGTTTATGTCCTCATATACTTTAAACAAGTTATGTGAAAAGTATTGGGAATAATGAAAATATTAATTAATAAAAACAAGCAGTATTAAAATAAAATATAGATTATGTAATTTAAAATTAATATGATTTATTTAAAGTATTGTAGCAACCAAATCTGGAGCTTTGTGCAGTTCTCTTAGTTCCTGATTGCTTTTAATTCTCCATATATCTCCATCTCTAGTAGGGCCATATATCCTCCTCAAAATTCTTCTCTCACATCTATTTATAATGCCTTCATTCTTTGCAGTGAGCGTCCAGGTTTCATTCCACTACAATAGGACTGGTTTAAGAATGTTTTGGTAAACCCTGATTTTCAAATTTGTAGGGAGCGTTTTTTTTGCCTATTATTTTGCTGAGGGCCCAATAACACCTATTACCAGCCTTTATTCTTTCTTTTATTTCTTCATCTACTTCATTTTTTATAGTAATGACGCTACCCAGGTACTTGAATTTTTCAACGCTTTCGAAGTGGTATCCTGCCCCTTCTAGGTTTTCCACCATATTTTGTTCCTTCGACGTCACTAGGTATTTCGTCTTTTCTTCGTTTTATCTGGAGGCCAACTTCTCTTGCTTTTCTGCTACACTCCTCAAATGCTCCTAGTAGGGAGTTTTCTGTTCTGCCAGTGATCAGAATGTCGTCCGCAAATGCTCTAGATGCTGAGTCATACGGGTATAAATGCTTCCAGGGTTCATCCTTATTGCCCTTATGACTGTTTCATAGATTTATATATGCAACACAAAAACATGTTACATGTAATAGTAAATATAAACGCATGTTAACTGGTAAAATAGCTGTGTCATTTTAGTTTTCCAACCTTTATATTACATTCAACTAATAATTATTATTTTTTTAATCATGACACTAAACCAAAACTATGATTTAAAAAAAAAATAGTATATTACGTAAATTCTTTATACATTATTGTAGAAGTCATTGAATTTATTTTAAAAGATTTCCTGTTTATGAAATAAAGATAAATCTAAAATATAAATTAAGGCTATGTTTTCATTTATTTTTATTCTATTTTTATTTATTCTACCAATTTTTAAACGTAGAAACATAAATAAATAAAATGGCCGACTAGCCGGCGCTTTTTGCCAAAACAATCGCCCATCTTTGCTCATTACCCTAGTGAGTGTGGTAGATTGCCATATGCGTCAACAAAAAAAAAATCTGTTTCTCACACGTACATATAAAATTGTTTCTACTAGGTACTTATTTCAATGTTTATTTTTACTAATCCTTTTATTCCTTGTTACTTGTATCGACTTTATGAAATGATTTAAATTTTTAAATACGAGCATACGTCAATAAAAACTATTTTATAGGTAAGTTAGTTTACTACAACTCTAGCAAAATATATTGTTACAACGACCAATTTTCCTGTGTATAAATAGGTGGCTGAAACATATCTTTGGAAACATATTACTACATATGTTAGTGAATATAAGGTACGATTCAATTTTTTTTTTTTTTTTTTTACAATGAAAAAAAGCTGCTTCATTGAAATCTTTTGACTCCTTGGGTCCCTTAGGTTTAGGATTAGTGAGGTTCCACTGTAATAATATTTTATTGTTTATGTACTTATCCACTCACTTAAATACTGAGATACTAGTTTCAAAGCAGATTTTTTTTGTGTACATGTGTACAGGAGTAATAGCCGACAGGAGTTGCGAAGCAGCGATCGAAGTGTGAAATCATTAAAGTTTAGAGTTGCGTCAGTGAGAATAATTAAAGTTGCCAGATCCGGTCGACAGATGGCGCGCCGCTTTTGGTAAGGCTAATATCGCATAATATCTCTACTCGATGAACCTAGGATAGTAATTATCGATTTATACCACAGCTATCGATGTATCGATGTGGTGAAACGGTATTGTACTCGGTTCGGTGACCTCAAAGGAAGAGATCGCCGTTCAGGAACCTTTAAACTTATTTTGACGTATTGTTCCAGGCATTAACTAAAATTTAAAATTTAAACCTCTAACATCGTATTTAAAAGAAATTCCCCTTCCTTTTCGACTCCTTCAAAGATTACTAGGCACACTTTCCAATCTTCCGATTAACTACAAGGGACTTTACAATATTAGGTCCTATTTGGGCACTAGGAGTTGAACTTTAGGGCTCCACTAAACCATCAAATTCGTCTCTTGATCCTAACAATCCTAAACCCTTCGAAAAAATCCTCGATGGTCCTTACTTTATCACATTTCTGTAAATTTTGCATGCATACGTAAATAAGTGTATACGTTGCATTTAATTTAGAGTTGTAATTTAGAACGTCGGTAGAGTATCGAATGTTTATCCGAATAGTCTTACAAGGAGAGGACACACTCAATCTCTCACGGATCCTGTTGGCAATTGTTTTGGAGGCTCCTGGTAAAAAAATATTAGACACGTATTTTGCCGTTCTGACCAATGGGCCCTAGATTTCAGAAAAAAAAATAAAAACAGCATTAAACTAATTTATTTTTTATCTCGATTTAAAAAATGATATCGACATGATTCTTGCACCAAGATTTTTTAGTTTTGATTGCGAATTTAAGGAAAATACAGTCGCTCCCATAGATTTTGGTTTAGGTTCATTAAATTCTAAAAAAAAGTGATTAGATTTTCAAGCAAACTACCTCTATAGATTTTTTTTTACACAGAAATTGACGTCAGATTCTAATTACAGCGCCCCCAAAAACATTAAAAAAACGCTTATTCAACTAAATCAAAAAATATCATTTTTTTCACCCTCTTCAAGGAAAATGAAATTTTTAAACCGATTATTGGTTGCATACCTTTAAATCGCCATTACTTTGTCACGCAATTCACTGGTTGGTATCGCTGGAAAGAGGAGAGTCTTAGCTTTCTTTTGATGCGTATAAATGTAAAATTCGATGAACAAAACCTATTAAAAAAATGGGAAAAATCCGAAAAACATTTTAATTTTTAACTTGAAATGAATTTGGTTTCATTATCCTATCTGGTTTCAAACCCAAGTTGAAAATCAAAATGTTGTTCGGTTTTTCTGTGCTGAATTAGAATCTTACGTCAATTTTCGTGTAAAAAAATCTATAGAGGTAGTTTGCTTGAAAATCTAATCATTTTTTTAGAATTTAACTAACCTAAACCAAAATCTATGGAGTGGACTGTATTTTTTCTTAAATCCGCAATCAAAACTAAAATCTTGGTGCAACAAGCATGTCGATATCATTATTTAAAATCGAGATAAAAAATAAATTAGTTTAATGCTGTTTTATTTTTTTTTTTTCTCGGCTTCTAGGCCCATTGGTCGGAACGGCGGAATATGTGTCCTAATATTTTTTTGACTAGGAAACTCCAAAAAAATTGCCAACGAGATCCGTGAGAGACTGAGTGTGTCCTCCCTTTGTAGACGAAAGCGTAGTGATTTACTTTTTTACCGACATGTGTTCCCCCGTTGTTAGCCTTCTGTCAAAAATTAGAACTAATAATTTGTTTTATATGTTTTTATCGAAAAAAAAATCTAGTGTTGTAGTATGCGATTGAACATTACATATGTTATTCTCAAGCAGTAGTTTTTAACTTGGCTAAAATTGCACGGATTAGATGTTTTAAGATTACTTTAAATCATAATTAGACTCACAATTTTTGATTTAAATGTATGAGTAGATGATCCAGATGGACAGAGAATATTAAAAATTAGCGGATAATGGACTGCCATTATCAGTGGCTCACAACTAAAGACCATGGATCATACACAGTATCAAAAAGCAAAGAGTAGAACATTTTGATTTAGTAATGATTTTTACTTGGCAGAAATAATGTTATATATTTCATCTGGTAGGATTTTGTATTCTAACCATGAAAGTATACGTCAGTGAGGCCCCACACCTTGTTTCTGCCATTCAAAATTGTACATTCACATTTTTTTTATATTGTAAATTTCATTATGGCTAAAACATTCCTAGAACTATGAAAATGATTTAGTGAAAATTTGGTGCAGATGGGTTCAGTAGCTTTGTACCATTTGTACAATTTATTGTGGTCGCACCCCTCGCACATAATTAAATCTGTTTTTATATAAGTAAATTTTTAATCATCAATTTCAAGTTCTATGTAATACGCACCTTTTGTGAATTCTCCTGTAGCATTGCGCTCGCCACCTGTCGGTCAAATTTTGAACTTCACACCAATCCACATGTTTATTGCTTTTTTTAATAACAAGCTAATTAAAAAACAGTCTAATTTATTCTTATTTTGCTAGATTTTTTCCTGAAACTATAAATAAGCAGTGGTTAAAATTTGGTACAGGACTGTTTGCAGTAGTTTCGTGGTTC
>RCWM02001264.1:0-57581 GCA_003667255.2 Euschistus heros | reverse complement strand
TTTAAAATCAGAGGGTAAAATGTTATTTATTAATATTAAGTTTGAATTTACTTTATTTTATATTTTTTTTTTATTATTCTTTTATTAATAAAATTTACAACTGTATTAGAAACACACGTCTAGTAAATATGCGGTATATAAGAGATTAATGACATGAATAAAAACTTGTAGAGGAACTACCCATTGGTAGTACTCTAATGATTTTTACAAAAGATCACGAGCAATCTTCTAATCAGACGCCTCGGAGGATTGCCAGGACTAGGACTAGGAATGGGAAGCTAGCTGTACGCATCAAGTGGATTAGGATGAGTGTTAAGTTTATTATGAAGGAGAGGAATCTGGTTCGTACCAAGTCGGCGACATATGGGATATTAAGGTCATTATGGTTAATTCATTTGTGGCAAAGTAAGGAGCATTATTGATTTTTCGAAGGATTTGGATTGGAGTGATTGGATGCGGGAAGAATTCGATGGTTTAGTGAAGTCCCCACAATTCTATACCGTAAGTCCGATAGGTCTGATAATCGTCATATAGTCAAGTAAGTGTTGTAGCAGTCGAAATTTATTAATATTAAGTTTTAATTTAACTTTATTTAATTTTATAATTTCCGATTTAAAAATTGAACGTAGTTTTGTGAACTATACCTACAAAAAAAAATATATATTCATATTTCAAACCGATGAATTATTAACTGAAATACAAAAAACATTTTAGGAATAATTTTAGCTAAAAGGAAAGTCAATATAAAAAACAAACATTGTAGAAAACATAGGCAACCCAATATTAGAATTAGCACTAATAACCTCGATTTCAGAGTGAATGCTTTAAAAGATCTTCCATTGTAGCATATAAGATTAGTTTCGTTAGTTATATCGTGTAACAGGTTGTTAGTTATTTATTTGAGTATTTTGTTCTACTTTTACTCACCCGAGGCAAGGTTAGTACGCACGAGCCAGAGAAGCGAAGCGAGTACTGCAAATTGTGCGTGAGTAAAATACTCGACACTCCAGCTAAATATTTTTTTCATATTGATGGGGTATCTGTTGAGGTGAGAAGTATTTAAAGATTAGGTAGTTGGGGTATGCAGTCATAGATACACAGCAATTAAAAATAATTTTAGCGCCGCGTTTCTACTTGCTTTTGCTTGCTTTCATGGAGCAGTTTCTGAGCGTCTTTCTCGCTGAAACCCTGATGAAGGCTTTATATTTTGTCAATTTATTTTTAATTGCTGTGTATCTATGACTGCATACCCTGAATACCTACATCTTAAAAAAAAAAAATGTCTGCAACCGTTATTAACTTAACATCAACTAAACTATTTTTTTTTTGTTAGCTTAAATAATTAAAAACTCAATGTTAACAGTTCATTAATTATAAATATTTATTGTTATTTTAAAATTATTGGCATAAGTATGTAAAATGATGGTTTGAAGAGGAGTTTTATGTTAGATTGAATTTGAGCTGCTAAAGTCATGGAGTTATACACTCTATGGAGATTACGGAGTTATAATACCTGTCTCATAACTCCATGTGGTAAAGTACTAGGAAGTAAATATCTAAGACGTGTTTTTTACTTTTTACTTGTAGATCAGCTGTATTTTAACCACTAGTGGACAAATTAGCACATTAAACAGCTGATTTTGATTGAGTAAGTTCTGCTCTCATTATATGGTAGCAGAAAAATGTAATTTTTTCTTTCTTTATTTTTATTTAGATACAATCTCCTGGTGTGATACTACATTATGAGGGATTAAACAAGAAGTTCCCTCATGCAACTCCTTCTCAGCCCTCATTGCCTGAAATAGTAATGCTACCATTTAACCTGTTTGTTCGAAAGTCTTTGTAATTTGTCTTGAAAATGTCTGTAAACTTTATGAATGTGGCTCGTAACTGTCAGAATACTAAGTCTGAGGAGAGTCTGTTGTTAGTCTATAAAAATTAGATTAGTATGTTTATGTTTTTTTCCGAATATGTTTTTTTTTGTGTCCGATTCATATATTTGAATGCTTAAGTTCAGATGGGTCTTGACAAGTAACAGTAAATGTTTAGTTTCTCGATGAGAAAGGAGCATAACATTTGCAGTCTTAGCTACATATAATGTATTTTTTTTCGTCTTGATATGTGGTTGCCATGTCAGTCTTTTATCAAGCCCTAGTCCTAATTAAGTCACTTTCCTCAGTTTGATGTAAAGGTCGGTTGTCAATATAAATGGGTGGACTGGTGTTGCGTAGTAGTGTAAAGGTAATAAATATGTAGTTATTTGTTTATTTGGGCGTACCGTCCTTATGTACTCCAACTGGGGCAGGAAGGACGGGAAGGGGTAATATGTTAGTCATTTTGTCATAATTCGACTTTATTTTCCATGTTTTATTTTAACTTTGCATATTTTTGATGTTGTTAAATACGTAAAAATATAAGAAAACGTATATTTCATGACATTTCTTTGCTAGTTTCACTACAGATATGCTCTCATTCCCCTTCTTATAACTTTGCAAGAATGTACTGTGACGTCATCAGGGGATGCGTTGGACCACCGTTCTGCTGTTTGTTTATCTTAGAAACAAGGATTTAACTTACATAATATTGTTCCAAATATCACCAAGGAAACCGAAAATTAGTTATTAATTATTTAAGAAAGAGTTTTGTCCAACAACGCCCAATTCTTAATTTTTTAAATGTTTAAACACTCCATAGCATAATGTTGGCAATTATAATTCATATTGCTTTATTAGGAATGCAAAATTATTATTGCGTTACATACTTCAACCCATTTACGTCCACTGTTGCCACATGCAGCATTAATTTAACATTTATTTTAATTTGTATTTGTTCAAATATTTTTTTTATTTTATTACATTAGCTTATTATTTAAGATTCTTAATTATTAAAATATTTTTTAAATGATTTTTTAGTCCATTGAAAAAAAATAGTAAAATTGTTGATTTTTTTTCAACGCTCATGTGTTACAAATGTAAATGTTGATTTCAGTCAAATAAGGGTTGCTCAAATTAAATTGCAGAAGCGACGTTATTTTAAATTGCTTTAATGTATACCACAAATAAAAATTAAAATCGTGATTTTTTGAGTGAACATTGTAATTTTGTATTTCTTTGAAGGATTTTATGATTCAAACATTTGCAATAAAAATTTCATTAACAGTATTATTATAGCATTTATAAATATATCACCTTACCTATCTATGAAAAAATGTATATATTCTACAGGCCAATGTTGCTTCATCGCAACATTTTCTGCCGCTATTATGGCTATACAATTTTTTTTTTAATTTTTCTTTAAATTAAACTACTCTAAAAATATTTTTTTGGAGAAAAAACAAAACTCTCTACTTATTCTAGCCTTGCCCCAAAATGGGTTAGTTATTGTTGAGAATTACTGACTTGATATTTGAATCAGTCATTACTCACATCTATTTTTATTTCAAATACTTAAGGAGTGGTCCCTTATAGAAAAACAAGTTTCTCATAGAAAAAATAAATAAAAGAAACTGTCTAATAGAGAAGGAAATATATAAGGAATTAGCTGTAGGTAGAGAAGGGATGAGGATATATGAGCAGCTTCAAGGAAGCCAAGACTGAAGGTGGTCCGGTCTCCTTTACAGCATGATACAAATAATTATCCCATATTATACCCCACTCCTTCACAGGCGGTCCTTTCCATTTCTCGAAGCGTCTCTTCCGATTCCTTATTGTACCGTTTATTATATCCGATCATTAGCGAGTCAAAATAACGGTTTTTGGATAGGAAAAAAAAAATTGTTTGTCTCGCATTCAAGCTAACAGCAGGAAATCATATATGTTGAAGAGATTTTCAGACTATCGTGGATCTAAGGTTTTTATCCAATATATAACACAAATAAATAATAAATTCATATACCGTTCATTTCCATTGGCGTAAATAAGCCCGCAGCGAGGGCAGGAATAGGGCAACTCTGCACAGTAGGACCAAACGCCTCGGAGGATCGGGAATGGAATGGGAAGCAAGTTGAGAAACTAATGGTTTGAGTGGTTATGGAGCTTACTATGAAAGGATAAGTATCTGGTATTAGATAACTCGGCAAAAAATGGAAGATTAAGGTCTTTTATTTCTTTTATTGGTGACAAAGTAATGAGTATTTAGGATTTTTCGAATGATTTTGGATTGTAAGGACTGGATACGAGATTAATTGGATGGTTAAGTGGACCGTCCGTACGTCCAAATAGGTCTAATCCCAGTCATGTAAATACGTCTTTTTAAATTAATTGGGAGCTTTGAACGTTTGTCTAGTAAATTTTGAAGTAGTCTGTCCCATTCAATTTAGAATGGAAAATTACATTGAAAATTAACCATGAAAAAAATTTACTTCGGAAAAAGACCATGGATAATTAGGAAATCACAAAAGAAAAAAAAATTCAATGGGAAATTACTCTGAAATTATTATTATATTTTTTTTTTTCGAATTACACACTTTGGGATACGTTGAATCAATTATTTTTTCGTGGATGCTTCTTTGCGCTACCTCCAGTACACTCCTTCACTCTCTCGGATGTTGCCTTTCTTCTTTCCTCCGATACTACAGTACCTCTTCTAGCTTTAGGTTGTTCTTGGAATTTTATTTTAAATTTTAATTTTTTTAATTTTTTTTAAAATTTTATTTTCATCTTTCAACAATTTTCTTAAATTAACAGTGTTTATTATTTTATTCTCTGTAATATTAAATCCATTAAAATCAAGTTGAACTTGTTCGAAGCAGTTGAATTTTGTATTTGTTTTTGAAAAAGTCAGATATTTGTTTAATGGGTCTATTGAAATCATTATTTGATTGTGCAGTGGAACCTCGATATAACGAACTTCCATATAGCGAATTCCTTGATAAATCGAAGTTTTTCTATTCCCCTTGAATCTACCTACCGTTCCTATGTTAGTTTTACTTTTACATATCGAAGGATTGGTTAAGAAGACTTTGATAAAGATTCCGTAGCTTACACCGCACCTCTACAAAACGAAGTTTTTATCGGAAAACCTCTATATATCGAAGTAGATTTGTTAAATAAGTAGAGTTTAGACTGATCAAAGATTCTACGAAGGATTAACTGTACCTCCCATACTGAGATTTGTTTCTTTCAGGTTTGTTTCAGTTTCTGACGAAACACTTGTGTGATACGTTTCGTTTTCTTTTGTTCCGCAATATTTTTTTTTACTCTTGAAAATGGTAATGCGTAAAACCCTTTCGTATAAAGAAAAATTTAAAATTATTCAAGCCGTAAATATATTATTCATGCGAAAGTGCGATATTGCAAAAAAGTTTGGAATACCAGCGAACACCCTATCCACAATTTTCAAAAATAGGCTGAAGTATGAAAATCAAGTTTTTCATTATAAAGAAGTTAAAAGGGCCCGAGTTGCAAGATATCGACTTGGACAAAGTGTCGTTTTCAGGTTGACAAACTACTATATCAGATTTTTTCCAAAGGTCCGCTTAAATTTTTCACGAATTTAATAATTATTCTTTCATTACTACTATTATTTCAATAAAATCTGAATAAATTTTCTATAGTTACATTGAGTATTTTATTATAAACCTCTAACCTCTATATATCGAAGTCAGTCAGAAATCACCTCAATCGAAATCCTCGATAATTCGAAGTTTCCTCGTTCCCCTTGAGGTTCGATATATCGAGGTTCCACTGTAATTTCTAAAATGCGTTGTAGAGATTTTTCCAAAGGACTTTTGAATGGTGGGGCTAGATACGGGAAGAAAATAATCCAAACAACATAGCTCTGTGTTAAAAGTCCATAGGGGCCTGTTAGGTAGATGAGTTTTTTATTTGTAGTTTATTGCGAGATTAAAACGTTTATCGATAAGCGCTGAAGTACTTAAAATCAGAACCCAAAAGAGATAGGATCCTCTCGTGAATTTATTCGAAGAATTACTTTCTTTAAAAATTGAAAAAGAGAAAAAGATATTGAATCCTGAGAACTAAAAAAGAACGAAATTTACTGGACCTTGTAAACAACGAATGAACCAGTATTAAATTTTCATTAAACTATCACAAGAATGAGTTAAATATTATCTCAACTTGACAAGTTGATAGAGATAACTAATCTACTGGGCCATTGTTTTCCAAAATAACTGAAAAACTTAAACGTGTTGGGGAATTTTACTTGCGGGCTATATATTAAAGAAGGAATATTCCCTACTAGCTGTTAGTTAAAAAACTCATAATGACAAATAATTATGTTTTTACAATTTTCAATAAAGAAAATGTCTCCAAAAGAAAACATTTCCATTGAAATAAATAAATAAAAAAAAATACTAATGTAATAAATATATAATAAATATAAAATTTAATAAGACAAACAAATTTCAGTATTAAAATATCAAATATTATTTCCTAGATTTGTACTCTTATTAGTTTGAAATGAATTGTATATGCCATAATTTATACGATACCTAAATAAACATAGAAATAGAAAGAAAGACGTTTGAAACCCATACTTTCTCTCAACTTTTTTTCGAATAATGATCAATCGTCAATTTAATTTAATTATTAATTGAAGTAATTTGATCATTTTAATTCTAAAATGTAAATTGGGAAAATCAGTAGATGATAGATAGACTCTATTGTATTTAACAGCGGGGGAGGTATTAAGTTTTTTTTTTTTTTTTAAAAAAATAATATAAATGAAGTAATTAGCTTACTTAATAAAATAAAAAACTGATAAAAGTAATATACATTAAATTTCTTACAAGTTACTTAATATTTATTTGTGAAACCAACTGTTTAGGCGCCAGTGCACATTGAAATATGTCCACTTGAGGACAACGGCCGATTTCTCGCTCTATTTTCGCATTCGTACCTGGATAGTTGGTTTCACAAAAACTTTAAAAAAAAATAACCTTTAGAGAATTTAATGTACATACTATTAATTGCATTTATTAGGTTGCTATTTAACTTAATTGGAAGCTTTTGAGCTGCAGCAAAAAAGAAAAAAAAAAGGAAAAAAAGGATATCCTTTATTGGGGAAAACACCTGGTTGTTATATAGGGTATCGGTTCAATCTTCGCCTTTCATAAAAGTTGGCCGTGTAACAGTACGTCCTTATAAATGAAATTAACCCAAGACCCTTCATGTCTTGTATGGTATAGTTTTTTTTCTTTTTTCCCCAAAATATATAATATAATTTTGATTAATACTAAATAAAATTGGATATAATAAGTAAATGAAAATGACTATAAGGCCTACTAGGAGTCTATTAATATAATTAGATAATTAATATAATTACTTAATATTTACAGAAAGAGACGAGACTCGAAAATGCGAAAAGTGGCATATCGTAGTTAGGATAAAGTTAAATAAACATAACGCTTTAGTAAGAAATGATCATTTAAATTTTGCTCTCCGGATGAGGAGTGAGTAGAGATCGGAAGTAGGTGATCTTTTATGGTCGAGAACTCACTGCTATTTTGCTAAGTATTGTTTGTTGAATAAAAACTTCGATAATGTAGGAAAGTAAAGTTGAGCTAAGAGAATCGTAAAGGAAAGAACCAAAGAAGTATTATCAACGGAAATAGGGAATGACCATTTTATCATAGAGCAGTGGTGAAACATGGTAATGACGGGAAATCCCTAGAGAATATCTCCGTCAATAGTTTGCGAGCTTCTTCAGTTGACACACCTCTATCAAATACTCTGTATTATGTAACCTGCAATGCACTATGTCATAATCTCTATACTTCGATACAGACCTTATTCCGCCTAAATATCATCATGCCGTTACTAATCACATCTATCCTTTATAAGGCAAAGCATACAAACATAACTATAATTGATGTGTGGGATTCGTTCGATTTCGAAAACACACCCGTCCATTAGCTGATCAACTTCAGATTCGAAACCTTTCGAGAAGTTTGCTTTAAACCTTCAACTCAAGTGGGCCTTTAAATATTGAGAACTCCTCAATGACGTCTCCGATACAGAATAAATTTATTAATATGACCTTAATATTTTTCGATGTAGAGTGCGTTTCTTATTTGAGCAGCACAGTGATCTCAATATATGGCGACATATTGCCTAGTTTCGGTCATGATGAATAGTATTTAATGATGATCCCATCAACGATTCAGAGATCTATTCTTTTGTATGGTATATATTTTACACATATTTATGCAGTATACAGAGGTTCCACCAATGAATGAAGGGGATCCACAGGCCTCAGACGAGCCAACATGTTGATTAAACAACACTCCTCTCATGTCGCGGGTAGGAACTCATAGCTGTTGTTGAAGTTTTAACAAGCGTCTGTAGTCTGAGAAGATAAAGATAGTGGAGTAATTGGAAATGTTTCTTACCATTAATGCGAAAAGGCACAGGTTACTAAAATGTTTTACAAACAGACTGTCATTGTTTCGCGGCATTAAGATACTCCACTTCTGGCATATGAAATGACATAGACACAAATGAAATGAGCGACCCATCTAGAATTCATTAGGAAATCCAAATAGGCTGAACAGATTAATGAATTCCTTTAAAAGATTCATTTTTGGGATTCCCAGACTCTATCACATCACTTATACAGGTATCCTGAGTTAAGGTGGCTTTATCCATAGTCCAGTCAGAGTGCTGAAATGAGGGGTGTAGAGTGCATGGATTATGCAATAATATTTGACTACATAGCTTCGTTAGGAGTAGTTAGAAGGTAAACATACTAAAAGACCCCGCCCCTGGGGATGAGCTTGGGGGAGGGAAGATGTTAATTTTTTTTGTTTTTCGATTATATCTCGAAAACGGTTGGCTCTAGAAAAATATGTTTTAAATAAATATAAAAGCTATTTAAATTTCCTATAAAATTAATTCTGTATAAATTTGTCGTTATTCTTACTGTTTATGAGATATTCGTTTTTTAAAATCGGTGATTTGTAGGAAAAAACAAATGTCACCTCACTTTTTGTCAAACCGTTACTCAGAAAAAACGTCAGAAATAAAATTGTAGACCAATTTCATCTATACGTTTCTGGTATTTGAAGCAAATGTTTAGCAAAAAGTGAGGAAAACCTTTTTTTTTTTAATAACGTATATCTTGACATCCGTTGGGATTTCGACGAATATGTATATAATTAATTATATAGGAAATTCAAATAGCTTTAACTTTGATCGGTAACATATTTTTCTAGAGTCCACCGTTTTTCGAGATATAATCGAATAACACGAAATTGGGACATTCTCCTCCAGCAATTCTTCTTCTCTTGTCTCCTTTAAACATCATTTATTTGTCCTTGTCATCAATTATCAATCTTCCGAAATTATGTTATAATATTTGTATAAATTATTTTTGCATATAAATTAGAAGATTTGTTTTTAATTTTAATTTCCGTCTTATATATTTATACACATATAATTTATAATCTACAGAAGTTGTCTGTTATTTAGGCAGACACAATCTGTAGCCAAACATAGCTAGCACCTTTTTATTGTACTTTCATGTTATTCTTAGGAGACAAGGAGCCCCAGAAAAAAAGATTACTTTTGTTTGTTTATTTACATGCACTTTTAGTTGACCAGTTAGATTTAAAATATATTAATATCTTTTGGAAGTTGCCTCTCGTTCAACGTGCCTTTAACTATATGTTTTTGAAAAGAAAAAAAAAAAAATTAGTTTTTATTAAACAAGGTAAAGCATTCCACCTGGTTCATATAGCTCTAGAAAATGTGGACAGCCTTCATAATTTTAAGTTGAGTAACTATCTACATAACTATATCATTCGGATAAAAAAAACTTTATTTTTATAATTATAAATCAAATATATAATCCATTAAAAATTTATACACGAAAATAATAGAAACCAGTGATGTGTCGATACTAAAATCGTTTCATTCTCGGTACTAGTTCCTAAAAATCGATTTTCGGTTTAAAATAAATTTCAAATACATAAAATAATCGATATGATATCTAAAAAACATACTAAATCTTATTTTGAAAACAAAAATCTAAGAAATAAATTAGTAAGTAGTGAATAACATTTATTATCCACAAAATACTATACATAAGTTAATTGCAGTTCAACAAAATATCGATAAAATAATTAATATTAATAATTATTATTTAAGAAGATAAATATTGCAAAGGTTCACCATTCCATTTATAACTTAAGGTAGCCAAATGTTTAATATGCCACTAAAACCTTTCACTGAGCACTGAAGACTTGAATTTAATTATTTATCAGGGTTCGAAAACCAGTATGAGCATTTAATGAAATCAAAACTAATCTTTATTCTAGGATTATAAAAATTCCCTAAGGATAACATAAATGTATAATAGAATGGTGATATTTACTGGACGCATTGATTTATCAGCAGTTGGAAATAGTGATGCTATTTCATCATTTTCCAACAGAGAATACATATCTTCATCAATTTAACGTTTGGCTTGCAGAAGAAATGCTCAATTTTTTTTAAAGAAATGTTACAATTACCTACAGAGCAGTGTATATCAAATATATGAAATTTTGTTCTCTTATTATAAGATATAAAATATATTTAAAAATTTACTGTCTTACATTGTTAGTGAGAAGAATCGATGTATGTATGATAAATAAATACTTCTTTATTACAAAACTATTCCAACACTATCAATCGGTGGCTAGGAATCGAATTTGTGTCGTCGAAACTCGATACCTATTCTTTTCTCAAGAATCGACACATCCCTATAAGAAACCGACCGAAATTATTGTAGAAATAACCTCATTTTTTTTTTATATTGAAAAATGTATTCCAAAGTAACTGTTCCACCTGACAAACAAAGCACTCAAAATAAATTGAACGATTAATAAAAAAAAGATCTTGAGTCAATTGAGAATTATTCCACACTCAAACCCAAAATGTAGAATCATCTCCTTTTTTTGTGTAGTTAAAAAAATATATATTTTTTTGCATTTCCAGTTTTGTAAAAGTAATCCTTTTACTATCGGTATAATGGAGTTTAATAGCTCCGTAATAAAAATAACTGAATCGTTTTCCATTTCAGCAGTTAAATTTTAAAGTATAGGAGTTATTCTGCTGGAACTTAACGACCGAATGGACTGCTACTGGACAGGAAGTTTATTATATAAATACTGATATTATCTAAATAAACAAAAATAAATATTTATGTTATATAAAGAAACAAAATCTTAACAAACAACTATTTATGGAAACACTCCACCATCCCATCCCACCCCATTGAAACCTGATACACAAGATGAGCCCTGACATAATACTCGTACATCTATTTACAGCTACCCGACGGTTCAACGCTGATTGCTTTCGGGTTATTAAATCTAACAATATTTTTTTTTCTATTTTTATCGTCACACTTCTATTGCAAAAGAGTGTCGATAGTCCCCGTTAAATGGGACCGTGATAACACGGAACTATTGAAAACTCGAACCTTTGAAATTTAGGAGGAAAATTATACGAAATGATGTTCAAAAGTTTTTATCAACTTTATTGAAAATAATGGTATTTACATAAAAAGTCTTAGCTTATTATTATTCACTACAATCCGAATAGAAGGGTTTTGTAAATGAAGGGGTTAGGTCACATTTATTAGGAAGAAAAACTAGTTCATTGGATGAAGAATTTATGTGCAGATGTGTTAGGTAGGCAAAATTTGAAGGGGGAATGTCCAAAATAATTGAAGCTGAGATTTCATCGCCACCTGTTAGCTGGTCCTATGTATTGTCACATAAGATGTTTTTGGAGTTTAAGAACCCGTTCCTAATAAGAAAGAATATAGCCTTTGTGATTTTCATTTGCGATTTATCCGGAACTATGGTTAATGGGCCCTCTTCTAGCCTAACAACCTTCATTTATTTACAAATGTATATAAAATATAAAAATATAATAAATCAAGTAAATATAATCATAATAATAAAATGACACGTCACTCGTTTTTAAAGCAACTACCCATTGGTAGCACTTATAAAAGTTCTATATAATGAAGTACTATATTAAAAGATCCCGAAGTCATCTTCTTTTCAGACGCCTCGGAGGGTTTTCTGGAATGGAATGAGAAGCAAGTTGTTATGGATTGGAATGGTTGTGGAGTTTGCTCCACTTAGTGTATATTAAGATCCTTGTTGATAAGTTTGTTTGTGGTGAAGTAAGGAGCATTTAGGATTTTCGATTGTAAGGATTGGATACGAGATGAATTGGAAGGTTTAGTGGAGCCCTAAATCTCAACTCCGTATGTCCAAATAGGTCTAATCATAGTCATATAAATGAGTCTTTTGTAATTAGTTAGGAGCTTCGAACGTTTGTCAAGTAAATGTTGAAATAGTCTGTAACGACGAGCAGTTTCTTGTCGTTTTAGTCTTGTATGTGGATTCCAAGTAAGACGTTTGTCCAGATGAAGTCCTAGGTAGCGGATCTGTTCAACTGGGGTCAGTAGGATATTATTGAAGGATACTGTAGGATAGGAAGTCGTAGGTTTACGACGAAGGGTGATGGTTGTTTGATGAGATTTATTTTGATTATCCATTTTTTACACCATTCTTGAAGGTTTATGATATGGGATCGGAGTGTCTGGAATGTTATTTAAACATAAATAACTCAATATTTTGTTTTGTTGCATAACCCCTTCATCCACCAAAGCCTTCAATTCTAATTCGGTGGAAAGGTGAGAAAAATATAGAAAAATTAAAAGTTAGTATTTATGGAAAACTAGGACCATCGGTACTATCTTCTAGGTAATTTCGCATAGTGTAACTTTTTAAATTAAATAAAGTTGTTCTTAAATTTTGTAAATTCACTTAAACCCTTATTTTCGAAATCTTTTAGGCGTTGTTCTTCCATAAATGTAGGTTTAATATTTCCTTCATTATAAAACTGTTGGTAAGACAGTCTTGTGAATTTAAATTTTTATTTTTCTGAACTGTTGGTGCGAACCAAGTAACTTCTTGACTGAGAAATAACGAAGGTTCAAGGCCCTTAACTATGTCTTTGTTTGATCTTGAATTTCTTTTCCTTAGCTATTGTAGACACTAGATATCGTTAAAATTGCCTTATTCAAGCGTGAATAGAAACTCTGACCCGAAATTATCACCGTTCTTACTAATATTTATATGATTCCTTTTATTTTTAATAATTTCTAGTCTTGATTTTACCTGATTTTATGATTATGCTATACCCTTCTAAATAATATAAATTTCAAAATATATCTTTATAATTTACCGAAAGAACCTTGCATTAACAACGCATTACTCAGTCCGTCACCTCCAGTTTCATTAGATTCGGATTAAAAATCTCAGTATTCTAAGTGATTCTTAATCATTATTCCTGAAAAAAAAAGTTTTTATATTTAGAAACATGTTTCCCAAAATTTTTATTTCACGAATCGTAAAAAATTTCATCATCGTATACTCCAGTTTTTAAAGTGTCAGCCAAAGTTCAAAAACTATAAGAATCAGCTCAAATATGAGATATTAGGAAAATATTCATAATTGAGAATCCTATTCAAATCTTGAGTGTTTCTTGTCACTCACTATCTTATGCATCATTAACGGAATTACTACAATTAACATTTTCGAATCTCATGCTCTCTTTTACTGATAAATGTTTATAATTTATATTGTCTATGTTTGATGTTATTTTATATATTGCCTTTATTTATACATTGCGTTTATATAGGTGTATGCATAAATATGTACGTGTGTGTGTGTGTGTGTGTGTGTGTGTGTGTGTGTGTGTGTGTGTGTGTGTGTGTGTGTGTGTGTGTATGTGTATATATTTATTTATTTAATTATGTAATTAATTATTAATATTAATTAATGTGTAGAGGTGATTGATCTATGTGTAGATGATAAGTGCATATGTAAATGTCTATTATGTAAAAAGTTGATATCTATTATAAAGATAAAGAATTTAGATCATATATTTTTGTTCCAATAAATATTCATTTGTATAATGTAAACAAAATATTGTTATGTAAGGATTTGTTTAAGAGCACTAGACTCGTGCTATGGATCTATTGTATATTATTAATAATATTATTGTTTGTACAAGACTCTGTCTTAACAAATAAAGAGCATTCATTCATTCATTCATAGCTCAACAAAATTGTTTGTTGCCTTGGATAAATTAAAAAAAAGAAATTATGCTTATACAATATCTACCTGTGGTGTAGTGATTAGCATAGCAACCTACTAAACCCAAGATCGCGGGTTCGCAGCCCGGCAGATGACCTTAGGATTTTTTAAGGGGAGTAAAATTTAGGACTCCCACCGTAGCATAGTCCGATTAGCCATAGCAGCATAAAATTGACGTTACACGAAATAAACAACAATATCTGGAAAAAATAACAACTGTCTTTGATTAACATATACTGTGATACACATATCTGTCAACTTATATTATTTATTGTAAAAGGTTTGAATCATACAATAAAACACAGCTCCTAATCCTTCCCGCTCGTTTATAATAAACTGATAACTGTTTTGTTTTTTACCGAACATCCTCTAATAAAATTCAAATATCTAGAATTCCCTGTAGCTTCAAGCAACCTAGAGGATCTTTACGTAAACCTCCAACATTCTTAGCTGTGATGAAATTTAAAAAATAGTAATTTTATTAATAAAATTGTTAATTTAGTATGTAATGCCATTTATATTGATTTGATCTCCTTAACTGTCAAAATTAGAACTTGTTACCATGACTACCAAAAGGGAAATCATACTTATTTAAGTATAAGGTAAATAATCTGTTCATAATTTTTTTTAACGTGATATGTTTCTTCTTAAGAAGTTCGGGTAAACTTTGTACATATTACGTATATTGTGGAAGGTGGGTTTGGAGAAACATTGCTTTGTGGTTCATTTCTTGTTATTCAACTAGGAATGTATTGACGATAAAAGTTTAGAATATAGTATAGCTTCAGTATCAAGAATCGACACACTGGCATTGGTATCAAAATTAGGAATATTGGATCGATTTATCTCAAATGCAGAATAATTATAACAAAAACAAGCTCGCCAATGATGAACTAATAATCTTTCAACTATTAATCAATAAAAAGAAAAAATATTTATTTATCGAATTAGTGATTATAATTAATTCAAGGAACAAACCAGTCGTTATTATAAACTAGGATATTTATTATTATTATTTAGGATAATGTCTATCAGGTTTTTATGATAGAAACCTTTAACATTTACTTGGCAAACGTTTAAACCTTCCGATTAATTCTGCACCATTTGGGAAAAACTAGATAAGTTTATTTTTGTCCGCAATAAGATAAATATTTTGGGCAACCCATATACTCATGTATCATGTATGAGTAGGCAAGTTGTAATGTCAATTGTATCCTTTTATACCATTGCCATTACAACTTGCCTACTTTTACAAGATGTGTAGGACTCCAGTATGGGTTGCCCAAAATATTTATCTTATTGTGGACAATAATCAACTGATCTAGTTTTACCAAATGGTACAGGATTACAAAAGACTCATTCACATAACAGTAATTAGACCTACTTGGACATATGGAGTTGAGCTTTGGGGTTTTAATCAACCTCTAATTCATCTCTTATCCAATCCTTAAAATCGAAACTTCTTAGGAAAATCCTCAATTCTCCATGTAACATACATTTCTGACCTAGCTCAAACCAGACATCTACCCATTCATAGTAAACTCCATAATCATTCAAATCCACTAGTATCTCAACTCGCTTCCACATAACCTTCTGAGGCCATCTGAATCACAATTGAAGATGACCTCGGAACAAGATGACCTAATGTGCTTCGTTAAAATTGAAATTTAATTTCAAATGTAAGGCCGTACACTACAATCCGTGGAAGGTTCTTTATATGGCAGATATGGCAGTTTATGAGGAATTTCTATCTCTTGGACAGCTGTTATTCCAAGCAGGTTGTGTGGTCTGAATCCTAGAATAACAATCAGGGTTTTCTCTTCCTATCCATTGAAGCGTCGGTTATCAACTTTATGGAATCTGGGGGTTACCTTGGAGGTTCCCCGATATAATATTTGATTACGTTCAACTGAATAATTATGAATTCCTGGTTTTATTATTATGTTTTATAATAGGAGATGTTGTTAATCATCATATCTTAACATGCTAAATTATTATTTAACGAGTATCACTCGTCGCTGATTCGCCCGCTCTCATAAGTAAAGAACTTACCTAACATAACTGGATAAGTTTCTTAACTTTTCTTTTATTTGTTTATCGATAAAAATATTGTAGTGAAGTACGAAATTGAGCATTATTTCTTCAATGATATTTTCGCTCATAGCAGTAATTTTTAACCTTGTTAAATTTAACTGATTAGGTGTTTGAATATTACGGAAAACCATTATAGAACATCTAATTTTCAATTTTAATGTATTAATTGAAATCCAGATGGATAGAGACTATTAAGAAACTCTTGCGAATAATGGGCTGCATTAACAGTGCTTACAACTGAAGGCCCATGAATCATATTTTTACACACAATATCAACAAGCAAAGGATCGTCATTTTGATTTGGGAGAAATAATTTTATTGATTTCATCTGGTTGAATTTTACTGCTATACTGCACATCTTGGTAACCTTTCATGTAGTATGGCCGTCACCTATCAGTCAATTTTCAAATTTTACTGTTATCCCCATATTATCACTTTTTTAATAAAACTTTAATTGAAGAGCAGTAGAATTTATTATTGCTAAACCTGCCTGGAACTATAAACATGATATGGTTAAAATTTGGTACAGATTGGTTCAGTCGTTATCGTGGTTAGTGATCACAAACGAAAGATAGCTTATCCTTTTATATAACAGTATAGATATAGATATCCACCATAATTTCAAAGTATGGATTTTGTCACTTATTAATGAAGCATTGCTGCTGTTTCCATAACAATTAAAATGAATAATAATGATTAATTTATGTATATTATATAATAATATAAATGTAAAGGTTCTTCAATACGTGAGTAGACTTACTGTAAACTGTGGAGGATGGTAGATGTAACAAAACCTCCTGCACTAAATGGTCTGTTATGTACGGTATGTCATGTACGGTATGCAGTAGCAGGTGTATGTATATCACAGGCGTCTGATCTGGCAAACTGAAGCGCTCCGACTACCCACCCTCTTTTATCAAATATTTGTTTAAGGACTGATAAAAAGTTCGATTGATGCTGATATGTGATACGGTAGTGTAATTATTGCGACATGTTATAATGTCGTAACATATATCATGTAAATATATGTTATAATATACATATTCATACAAAGCAGTTAAAGTAGTTGGAATGAGGATGTTGTAGATAAGAGTCACACAATGCAATATCCTTTCTAAGATTTAAGTATCAGTTAACTTCTTGTATCAATACAAATCTTAAAGGTTGTTTTAGTACTAAGGGCATGCTGATACTGGGCCAACGATTATGAAAGGAGGAAATTCCCCTCCCTCAATTCTGGGTACCCACTATAGTGGCTGGAAATGCCCTTGGAGGTTCTCCCAAACTCGATCTACGGTTGAAATAACGAAAAATAAATTTCTGCCTTTAGCTACTAGTGCTTCCCCCCCCCCCCCCATAGGAGCTACCACGCCTCATTATCAGCTTACTTAAAGGTCGATGTATTTTTTTTTATTTAATTATTAATTTATATTTTATTTATTTAAACAAGATGTACCATGATAATTCACTCTCACACCTTCCGATTTAGGAAGTAGATCACGACAGCTCACATAGATGGATTTTTGTGGCTTTTGGGTGGAGATTCATCAACACATCTAATTTTGAGTACATAATAAAGTTTCCTAGTCTATTTATTATTATTATTATTACTATTTTATATGAAATAACAAAGGAGAATATGCTAAGTTCGTGGGACGAGTATCAGTGTCATATGTGAGTTTTTTTTTTTTTTTTTTTTTTCTTTTCATTTATTGATACGTGTACAAAATAATGTACATCAAGCAAATGGCTCTACAATATTCCTTAAACTCGCCCATTGAATAAGTTGTCCTGGTGTCGGATTCACTCAGCGCTTTGAGGTCTATGATGAACATGTATTCGGATCACATAGGAATACATTGCATTCTGGTTCTCGTCAAGAATCTATATGAAGGAAGAAAATTGGTTTACTTCATCTGGTCGCCAAGTCATACCTGTATAATAGGTAATGATCTGGCTGATAAAGCAGTAAAAGAAGCTCTAGCCCTCCCAGGACCTGGCAAAACGATTTTAACGACACCAGAACTTGCACGCCCACTTAGAGAGAAGGTATACCAAGAGTGGCAGGTGTTTAGGCTTGGTTTAAAATTATATTGTTTGGTTTTTTGAATTATAGAATCAGTTTTTTTTTAATTTATTATTGACTTTCTTTACCTTTCCAATTATGAAAATCAAAATTAATTTGTTGTTTAGAATATTATTCTGTCAATTTTAGGTGATAAGTTTCATTAATTAGAGTGCGTCATTTGTTTAAAAACAAAACATATGTTTTCAAGACGTCCAGTCGCTACATTAATAATATAGTACTGTCTGGCATCTGATCGCAAGAAGATTGCATCTCGTTTTAACCGCTTACATCGACTGTCTGGATTTTGATGTTATGAAAATTGCACCTCATATTACCGGCTAGTGCAGTCTTGGCTCCTAACGCAAGGAGAGAGCACCTCGTGCGAACAATGGTATTTGGATCCTGAAATAGCAAGTGTGCACCACTCGCTACAGTTAAAGCAAACGCATTGAAGTGGAAAAATCGCATTGAACTTCGGTCTTCTCATCGTTTAATGAAGGTCATCTGGAGATAATTGATCTTCACTTCGTGAGTTGGTTGAACTTCATTTTTAACATTTAATTCATTTTAATTTAACATTTTCAATCTACTAATGTTAAACGATTTTCTGTATTTACAAAACTTTATTTATATTATTAAAAACTATTTATAGATGTAAATTCTTTCTCAACTGTACAAAGCTCAAGATGGCAGTACCATAGAACATCAGTATAAACTAGAATCGTACTGTTCAAATAACCAAGCCGAGAAATTTGCTGTTTTGAAAGTTACGGAATACATAATTAACGAACCTCAGAAGACTAACACACATATTATAATACATACGGACAGTAAAATTTTAATAGAGTCGATTAATAATACAGCCATACATGACTATTTGACTGACCAAATCAGACGAAATTTAATAACCATTAAGAACAAAGGGAAAATGGTCTCTATAAAATGGGTTAAAGCACACTTTGGAATTGAGGGTAACGAAAGGGCCGATTACCTAGCCAAAGAGGCGTCTAAAAGTAATTTGTTACCTTCGTATAACAAAGTTCCATTATCATATATAAAGCGGGACATAAGTTCTGATATGGTTAAAAAGTGGGACCAATTGTGGGTGACCTCATCAAAGTCACCAAGCTTACACAGATTTATACCTCACATTACACACAACAATTACAAACACATACAAAGTAATGACTACAAACTAACACAACTAATGACAGAACACGGAAACTCTAAACAATATCTCAAACGATTTAACATAATACGATCTGACATATGTAATGAAGACGGACAGACTCAAAATTTAGAAATGTACTTTATGAATGTAAAGCATTTGAAAGGCACAGGTTTAATCTAGTAAAAAATATAATTCTCAAACATGGAACATGGCCAGAGACAGAACAAAATTTGTTCTCTAAATTTAAGACTGACTTACTCACATTTATACGCAAGATCGACTTTGACAAACTGACAAATGATGGGCAGCGAAGGTAGTTTCTTGTTGGCTTTTGTTTTGTTTTTGTTATTTCTTTTCTTTTTTTTTTTGTGATTTTGTTTAAATATTTTTGTTATATTACTACGTTATGTACGTTATGCTAAACTAATCATGTTAACTTTTAATAACATTGTAAAACATGTAGTATGCCTGTAAGGCATGGAACATGTTAATATACAAATAAACGGTCCTTATATGGGGATACCATATAAGGAAAAGAAGAAAAAAAAAAAAAAAAAAAAAAAAAAAAAAAACTGTACAATTTGTTTTAATTGAATATTTTCCATTGTATGTTTGTTTTTTTTTTTTTTTTTTGTTTGGTTTTTTTTGTAAATACATATATAATTAATCTGTTACATAATCGGAAAGGATTATTTTCTTTTCTTTTATATTTTTCCAATTTCTTGTTGTTTCATATGTTTTAATAATTAAGGACGCTGCAGAACCAGCTGGAGAGGGGATAGTGGTAGGCCTTACAGCCCATAGGATTACAGCCCACCAAGTAAACTAAAGGGTATTAACAAGGTCATAAAACTATGGAGCAGTTCCTACCGCAATAATCGAAGAGAAGAAGTGATCCTAACGCGATTAAGAATTGGCCATTCCAGAACAACACACCTTCACCTTATAACCAAAGAGGCTCCTCCTAATTGTGAAATATGTGGCAATGTTTTATCAATAAACCATATGTTTACTGAATGCCCATACTACACTAAAAGCTAACCTAATCTGGAATACCTCGAAACATCTCAAAGGCGCTAGGCAACGATCAAAAAGCAATTGAAAAAGTGATAGCCCTCGTTTATATAGAAAAGCTATATCACAAAATATAGATAACTTTCTATCGAGAACAGACGAGCGTTGATGACCTTTAGGTTTTAAGTAAAACATGAAGTAAATGTGTTGATAATGAATACAATCACATGTAAATAACATGCTACGAACAACTCACTACTCAAAATCCTTGCTCAAAATGCTCCTTATCATGTCACAATCCAACTTATCCATAATGATCTTAACGTTCCATATGTTGCAGATTTGGCCAAACCAGATTCCTATCCTAGCTTCGCACTTTATTTCTGTAGTTCTAGAGTTCTTTACATGTTTTTGAAATGTCATTGTAATTTTCCTAATATTTACTTGTTGTATATAATGTAGGTAGTTGTAAAAACAGTTTTTTTTTTTTGTTTTTTTTTTTTGTTTTTTTTTATATCAATTTATTGAAATTTACAACTGTACAAAATATATACATCAAGTTAATGTGTTGAAAACGATTACAATAACATGTTAAAACTTGAAAAGAACTACTCATCAGTAGCACTTTATCAAAAATTCTACACTAGATGGTCTCTAGGCCATCTTTTTTTCAGAAACCTCGGAGGATTATCGGGAATGGAGTGGGAAGCAAGTTGGGAGCCTGGTGGATTTGAGTGGTTATGGAGCTTGCTATGAAAGGATAGATATCTGGTTTGGACTAAATCAGCAACATAAGGAACATTAAGATCTTTATGGATATGTTTATTGGTCACCAAGTAAGGAGCATTCAGGATTTTTCGAATGATTTTGGATTGTAAGGATTGGATACGAGATGAATTGGATGGTTTAATGGAGCCCTGAAGCTCAACTCCGCACGTCCAAATAGGTCTGATCACAGTCATATAAATGAGTCTTTTGTAAGTGGGAGATGTGAACGTTTGTCTAGTAAACGTTGAAGAAGTCTTATGTGAAAGTTAAAAGTAAAAATTCAGTCTTATCCGGAATCTAATCATTCCGATCAACGCTGTTATTTCATAGCTACGAAGCTGAAGTGACCTTGATATAAAACTGAAACAATAAGGCACGCTGCTATAAAAGAAAGAAGAGAACACAAGAAGGCACTCCCGGAGCCTTATAAAGCACCAAGGTGACAATAAGCTGTCTCTTACCTTGATTCTTTAATCTTTATGCACACTCCACAGTTAGGTGTTAGGTAACCGAATCCTCGCGGTGAATCTTAATGCGTTATTGCGGTCCACCTGTTTATATCCAACCAGAATAGTAATTTATCTTCTTGCTTAATACCTTAATACAATTCCAATGTTTTGTATATACCAATATAACACAATGAGTTTTTTTTTCCACATGGATATGATTTTTGGCTGGGGAATCTATACTTTTTTGGATAACGTTTTTTTTCACTCTCAAAATCATCAAACCATTTTTTGACACGCTCTAGCTTATTTGGTGTCGCTCGGAAAATTTGATGACAGTTTCCTGATCAGTAATTTAATGGAGAATATTTTATGTTTTATAACATTTGTCGCTAAGACCTTTCGTTTAGGAGCTATATTGGTTTGAATAAAAAAAATATAAATTATAATTTAAAAAACTAAAAAAACCGAATTCAACCTATCTTAGACAAAATCTAATGATCTACAACTATTAGTATATAACATTTATTGATTGGATCATCCATTTTTGTATTATAGACTCTTAAACATTACCAAAACTATCTTTTTGAGAAAGTTGGCGAAATTCGTCGAATTTGACAATCGATTGGGGCTAAACGCCTGAATCAAATTCAGCTTAACAGATGTCTATCGACGCATAATTTAATAAACTTTAATTTTATAAATAACACTTTTTCTATTTAAAGGATTTTTATATATTTTTGCAAAAATCTGAAAGAAGTGCAAAAATGTTGGGTTTTTGTTTTGTTTGTTTGTTGGGGTTTATAGGCATAAAACCCTAGGTTCATCAATGCCTGTGAAGTTCTATATATAAATATATATTCGTTTATTTTCACATATTAATCAGAGTCAGGAAGGGTGCCACGAACAGTGGTGCGCTCCCAAGGAGAGACGATCCGCACCCGCCGAGCAGGAAACGCGCCACGGCTTGCTTATTTATATGAATACATATTTTCTTCTATTTAAATTTTATACGAAGCTTATAAGTAGGATGTGGATAAAAACCATTTACATTTCTTCTACATGTCCAAATCCTCACAAGGTTCGGAGCATAACTAGCCCAAGCAGCCGTGTCGCATCTCCCAACAAGCGGGACCGATCCGCCCTAGCCCCAGGAAGCGCCCCCCTCCTCCCAGCCCCCATCCGAACCCTAAGAAAAAAATGTTGGTTTTTTTTAACCTCCCCCCCCCCAACAAAAATAATTGTCCCTTTATCAAATGTGGTCACATTTTTGATATTTTATTCACACTGAATCACCACCACAATACTCCACCTTTTGCAAGGCAGATCCCTTTTTGGGGTATTTCGACTGGACTAAGTAAGAATATTAAAACAAAGTTGGGCAATTATTGGTCCTTAACACGTGAGCAAATTTTCAAGATAACCAGATAGCTTGAATTTGGTGAAATTTAGGATGCAAGATTCAGTTACATACAGGTGAAGTTAATAAAAGTGTATTAAAAAAAATGGTACTTTTCTGTTATGGTCACGTCCAGCGAGGAGATATTCAATAGAGCAGTCACGAGTGGAGTGGGGATGGGATTCGTTCCCCCTCCACGATGCTACCCTAACCTCAAAAGTTACAACTAAAGTTACAAGTGTTTGCTTTTAGTTTTTTAGTTTTTTTCGTAAACCTATTCTCGCTGAGTTTTTATTTTGTTTATAAATCCATTCCGCATTAAGTATGTCTTTTTGTGCTCCAATTGGATGTGAGAACAACAACAAGACTGGGGCTAAAAATGATAAGCAGCTTAGCTTTCATAGGTAAGTACCTAACTCAAAATTCTTTCATTGTCAAATTTAGTTCACGATAGTGTTAGGTGCAATTACTTTTTCATCATAAACTACACGTCAAAAGTTTCGCAATACTTTGAAATATTTAAACTTTTATTAGTAATTATAACTTTTATAATCAATAAAAATCCTTTTTATTAACAAAGTTTAAGTAAAAAATGATAAACTGCGTTTGAAGGAATTTTATTACTTGTACCTGCATCAGCAGCAGTCTAAAATAATGTGTTGGGAACTGGGCTAACCCTGGGTAGCGTAGTGGTGGGGGAATACTAGTCCCACCTGCCTGTAGCCCCGCCCTATCTCAATAGCAGCTCTATTTGTATATCTCCTCGCTGGTCACGTCCATGGAAAATGTTTTTAATTTAGTTAGTACATTGCTTTAAATAAATCATATGGTATATATATTGTATATTTTTTTAAGTAGGTAACTGATATGGTTAAATATGGTTGACTTAAGTATAATTTAAACAATTTTTTCGGAATATTTTGGATAAGAAAACTGCCGTAAGATTTTTTCTACATCATAATATTATTCCTGAAATGAGACTATGTAAAAATAACGATGAGATGAAGTTGAAAAAGGTAAAATTAAATGGAGGTGCTATGTGAAGACTTGGAAACTGGCAGGATGGATCGAAATTAAGCCTGGAAAAAGTTGTCCACTTCATTTACTGTTGGTCAAAGGAGTTTACCTCGGTGAGATTTTGCGAAGGTTATACACATTTCACAGTTAACCATAAGTACAACTTTGTCAATCCGGAAACATTACGGCATACCCAAAATATTGAAAGATTGTTGGGATCAGCAAAATGGGGCAACAAAAAAAAGAAGGGGTACTAGGAGGAATTTTTTGAAATCTTATTTAGCGGAATTTATGTGGCGGAAAAAGTTAGCAGGAAAAGATCCTTTCAAAGAAACATTGAAAGATATCAAAGATTTTTACGATAACATTTCTAGCATATAATTATTATTATACAACTATTGTTTTTAAATGTTTATAAAAAAAAATAATAATTTAATTAAATTTCATGTAAATATAAAACATATGTTTTATTTAAAGCAATTTACTAACTAAATTAAACACATTTTTCATGGACGTGACCATAACAGAAAAGAAACAAAAAAATACGTTTGAAACTGCTATTTTCTTTCAACTTTGTTTATTTGTTAGTTCCAGCATAAGTTCCATTCAGATTATTTTTCCCAATCCATAATTTTAATGACGTTTCTCATACCTATCAATTATACGCTCATACCGTAATACAAATAAATATAACTTTTGAACCATAAAAATTGATATGGATATGTTTTTTGGTTCAGGTCGAAAATTTGACGACAGTTTCCTGGTCAGAAATTTAGTGGAGAACATTTTGTTTTTTATAACATTAGTCGCTAGGACCTACCCTTTAGGAGCCTATATTGGTTCGAATGAAAAAGACTTTTCTTATTTTTTTCTTATCTTTGTTTATTTCGAAAAATCGATAGGTTGAGGTGTACTGGGAATGTTGCTCGGATGGCTGAGGCTGTCCTGCCAAAGAAAATAATGACAGAGGCGATATATGGAATATATGACAGGAGGCCAAGACTCAACGTATAGTTGTAGCGCCAAATGAATGAATTTGTTTATTTCGAATAATCATTAATTGGTCATTTAATCCAATCATCAATTTAAGTAATTAGATCCTTTTAATTATAAAATGTAAATTCATCAAAATATGAAAAAAAAGTTGAGAACTATTTTGAAATGTAATGAACAGTTGATTTGGACGATACCAAGGCTGACGGGTTCCAAACTCACGAACTATTGGTAATGCACGGAAAAAGGTAGACACATCTGAGGAGGTAACTTTCAAAACGTGTTTTGTCACAAAAAATTTTTTTTTTTTTGAGTTTTTGGTATCACTAGATTTGTTTTTCAGAACCCTACAATATGTAATGAGTATTAGCCATCAAAACAAGCTTTGTCCCATCCAAAATTAGTAAACGAAATCAGGGTTTTAACCAAAGAGTGTTTTGCCTCTTTTAGTTCAAGCCATGCTTTGTCAACTAAGCAAATGGGAACGCTGCATTATTGACAATAATGACAACATTGACAATAATCGCTTACACTGGTACATGGTTGTACTTTCTGACTTTTTAAGTGTTGAAAATGTGGAAGAGGATGAAAATTTTGACTGATTATAAAATGAAAGATGTGAACTGCATATTTAAAAACTAGTGACTGTTAAGAAAATGAAAATATTCCCCGAAAATTATGAGTGTCGTTGACATACATCATCTATCATGTAATTGTAATTTTTATTTTGTGTACTTTTGAGCAAACAGTGACTTCTGTAAAATAAATCGTAGCCACATCAAACCGTGTTTTGTCCACTGTGTTCCTTCAAAACGTGTTTTGTCCATATTTAAAATTAAAAATTCTAATTTTAGGAGTAAAGAATATTTCTGATCCTTGTTGTAATGTGTTTTTTTAGATGCTATAAGTTTAATTAGGAATTTTTTGTTTCTGAAGGGTAATTACATCTCATAATATACGTTCTTTGTTATTGCTGAAAAGTGGGATTACTGTGACAGAACACGTTTTGAAAGTTACCTCCTCATCTATGATTTATTGTTTTTCCCAGTCATGTAATGTACAAATTGAGTTTTTTTTTTTTTTTTTTTACATTTATTATAAAAACAATTTTCTATATAGTTGATTTAAAATAAGTACTGAATAAAAGTTTAAAGAAAAATAAACACTAGTGTAATATAATAAGTATTATACTGTTCAATAGTGTAACGAAATAAACAATAAAAGGAGTGTCCAATGTGCCCTTGGTGTCTTTAAGGTCTACATCCAGCCAAGGGTGTAGCGAATCTGGTCCTTTCTACGCTTTGACAATGTCCTTTATAGGTCTCATTTCAATAGTAAGTGCAACTAGAACGATCAAATAATTTAAATGATCTCATAGCTATTTTATGTTCTATCAGCGAAAAATAACTATATTCTCAAGTATTTTTGAGAACATTTATGAAGACTTCATTACAATATAGTGATAGTGTCCGATTTAAGGTCTTGAAATTCTTTTGAGAAGCCTATATAATATGTATTATAAGGAATTGATTGAAAATCAAAAATAAATTCATGAATCTTATAATGGAAGTTCTTTCCACTGTGAAAACGTTTAATATTATTTTAAATATAATTTTATCACATAGAATATGTTTAAATATTTTTTAAATGCGTCACTTATAGTACCAATTTGGAACTCTGGTATGCCGCCAAAGGTCCAATGCGCGGCCAAAAAAAACATGAAATATAATCACTGAAAACATGAAATATAAGCATGATGGTATAGAAGGATCAATACAATTGGGATTGATGAATTAATTGCCACTTCTATTGAGATTATTTTATTAGAAAACTAGTTTCGAATGCTAAACATTCATTTTCAATTCTAAAACATACAAATTTTTTTTTTCAACACATCAGTACTATAGATTATATATACTAAAGTTTTTAAAAAGGTAAGACAAGAATTAATAAGACCCAGAATTCCAATTTCGCTATCCATCTAGGTGAAAATAACCACAAATTTAATAAAGAATCGGGAGTAAAAATATTACATCAAGTAGAAAATAGCCTAAAACTAAATACTTTTGAATCACTAGAAATAATAAAATCGTTTAAAACCGATCCAGATTTTTGTTTAAATTATCAGATTAACATATCCAATAGCCCCATTTTAAATTTGTTTCCCATAGGAATGGAAAAATCCAATTAGTTATAAGGGAATGGTAATTGTAATTGTAACTGTAAATAAAAAATTTAACCTACATGCTCCCTTCTACTTCTCACGAATTCAGTGTTTTAGTTACCTCGAAGGTGAGTGCCCATGCTTGATTTCTTGTCTTACCTTTTTAAAAACTTTAGTATATATATAATCTATGTAACATAGTACTGATGTGTTGAAAAAAAAAAAACTAGTTTTCTAATAAAATAATCTCAATAGAAGTGGCAATTCATTCATCAATCCTAATGAAATATAATATTTTCAATACGAAGTCATAAGACTTCAATCCTCATTTAAAAAAAAAAAAAAAAAAAATTCTTATTGACTGTCAAAAACAATAGATCCTGAATACTCTATCTATAATCAAGAAAGGGATTAACTTAGTTAAATTAATAATTGAATCAAGTGAACAATTGATGATTATTCGAAATAAACAAAGATGAGAGACAATAGCGGTTTTAAACGTGATTTTTTTTTTCATCCAAACCAATATAGCTCCTAAACGGTTGGCCGTAGCGACAAATGTGTTATTTAACAAAAAGTATTTTCCATTTAATTTCTGTTATGTTAACTTAAAGCAAATTTTGGATCCGGGCAACACCAACAGTGCTAGAGCTTGTAAAAAAGCCGCTACACTAATAAATAGAGGTTTCAAACGATGCCTTACTTATTACTAATAGTAATAACTAAATGAGCAAAAGGGCTAATGGCTAACGCTAAGGCCTTTATCTTAATATATATATATATATATATATATATATATATATATATATATATATATATATATATATATTTATTTATTTATTTATTTGTATTATTACGGTACGAGAGTATTATCGATAGGTTTTATCATAGGTATGATAAACGTCCTTAAAATTATGGATCAGAAAAAATATTGTGAATTGAATTTATGCTGAAACTAACTGTTGGGTTGCAATTTTGCCTGATGATACGGAGATTTGGATCTCATGGAAAACGCACGATGAATGAAAAACCTAATGTGACAAATTTATATTTATATGTATAGGTTATTTTTGACCAACAATTAAAGTGAAAGGCTTGATAAAATAGGACCAAAACAAGAGTTTGATAATTGGCGTGTGGAAACCCCTGCCGGCGGCCTTGACATATAAACCACTGACCGAGTGCTCCTGCAATCCGTTGAACGTGTCGTTAACCGATCCCACATCGTCCGCGCGCCGTTGTGTTTCGATATACGCTACCTAGATCTAGTTAATGCCTTCGATACTATGTGACCGCAACCAGGTAATGGCTACCTTACCACAACATTCTCACAGAAAAGCTGAATGATCTTAATCAGTGAGAGAAAGGTAGGGAAGGGATAGTTACTTTTCAGTGTTTTCGATGAAAATATTTAGAATTTGGGCACTATTTAAAAAAAAAAAAAAAATTGTATATTCTCTTCTAAATTTTTTAAAATGTGTTTTATATTCCAAATAATTACAAGTTACCAGTAAGGATGTAAGTTAAAAAATATATACATAAATTATTACAAGTTTCTTTATTTTTTATTTTAATTCATTTTTACTCATAATTGTTTCATTGAATGAATATTACAAGCTGTCTCTCTAAGGGGCAATGAGTGGTATGGATGAAAATGAATCCATTCATACAATATATCATAAAAAATAAATAAAACCCCCCACCTATACAAAATATAGTGTATATTAATAGAAAACAATAGTATAAAGAAAGAAAAATATTAATAATAATATGAAGACATCCGTTGTAAAGCCGTTTACAACAAGAAATCGATATCAACAAATGCCATGTCAAGACACTACCACACAGTCATACGTCCAGAGGCGTTATATGCTGTTGAGTACCTTGCAATGCATCGGAAGGGGCTATTGGAGAGACGAAGTGAAAGAAAGGAAAATTATAAGAAAAATCTTGGGCCCAGTGAAAGAAAACAGGGAATACAAGAGACGGCATGACCACGAACAAAAAAATTTTCACACATGGGTGTAAAAATGTGAAAAAAATAAATGACGCCATCAAGAACGAATGCGCTAGTACTGGGTGGATGTTAAAGCTCGATGCAGCAAGAACCATTCGAAATGACGTCCTTAGCTGACCGAATCAGAAAAAAAAAAAAAATGTTAAGGAAAGAAAGAACAGAAAAAATACCAAGTGCTAAAACATAGATTTTAAAACTATACAAAAGATATACCTGGCCAACTAATATACAAGACTGATTAGACTTATCTGGACGTACTGAGTTGAGCTTTGGGGCTCCACTAAACCATCCAATTCATCTCTTATCCAATCCTTACAATCCAAAATCCTTAAAAAAAACCTCAATGCACCTTACTTTTTCACCAATAAACTTATCCATAAAGACCTTAATGTTCCAAAAGTTGCTGAGTTAGCCCAAACCAGATACCTATCCTTTCATAGTACGCTCCATAACCACTCAAATCTCCTATTTTCTCAACTTGCTTCCCACACCATTTCTGATAATCCTTTGACGCGTATGAAAAGAAGATGGCCAAGAGACCTTCTAGTGTAAAATTTGTATTAAAGTGCTACTGATGAGTAGTTCTTTTCAAGTTTTGTCACGTCATTGTAATCGTTAACAGCACATTTACTTGATGTATAAATTGTGTACAGTTGTAAATTTCTATAAAGTGTTATAAAAAAACAAAAAACATTTCCTTCAAAAAAGAAATTGGTTCAGTGCAGAAAGTAAGTCAGGCATCAGTTTTTCGCACCACTTCACCGCTCAAAAAAGTATTTTTCCATTAGATATAAAATGTATTGGAAATTAAAATAGTCTTATAATTTATTAAGGAAGTGCGTCTATAGCTTTAAAAAATGCATCTTTTTTACTATTTGGTGTTTCTGGGTGATAATAAAGAGCATTTTTGGTATCTTCACAACTTGAATTATTCTTATGAATACCATATGAATTTTGTACTTTTACTTTTTTTTTTTAATTTCAACTCTCTTAATTGGCCTATCGCTAATTAATTCACTAAAACATTGCAAATTTTTACCAGTTTTTAAGAAATGATATTGAACAAGGTATTGCAGCGGCGTGTCTAATATGGTTGCGTTACTCCCAAGGACGGCCTGGCAATTCGCTACTGGCTTCTCAGATTTTGTCCCAAGTGGCCAGGTTCTCTAGGTTTAAGTAAGTAGAAATTCATAAAAAAGTTTAGTTTATTTCTTTTCTAGGAAATCAAATTTAAAGATAAAAAGGAAAATAAAATTGCATCATTGGAGAAAATGATAAAATTTAATAATATTTCAAGATTAGATATCATTGATTAGCAAAAATAGTCATCAATCTTATTATTTCATCATAACGCTGGGCAACTTTTTTTTAAAGGAAAATGGCACGATGCGGTAACCTCTCGTAATTTAAGGCCATCCTTAATTTTTTTTTCTAAATTAAATGTTTTATAAAATTGAAGATAAAAATGAATCTAAAGAAAATCTATCTAAAGAAAAGCTTGTTATATTCAAAATTAGACTAAATTTAATACAATTTAAGCAGAAAATAAGCCTTGTAGAATAAACAGGGCTAAAAGATAAAGGCTTTAAAAATTTCGGAATTCTCTCCAAAAGTGACGACACAAATGTTGCTTTTTTTTATTTATTTTTTTTTTTTATGGTTTTTGCACACGTCCTTAACTACAAGGTTTAGAGTATACGCCAATATGAATGAATTTAAAAATGAGTTAGTTATTGGTGTAAATAACGTACGTTTTTCTTTACTTTTTTAAAACGTTAATATATAACTTTTAATATAATTATAATACACATTTAACTATGAAAAACATGTACTTCCTTTTGGCCCATCTGCACTACCCCTTGGTCCCTATGGATGAGAACTTTGGTTTTTAACAGAATCAACCAAATGGAGAGTACCCGAGTAACAAAAAGTGGTAGTCTTTCTTGGAAATAATGATAAGTTATTACCAAGATTAATATGGAACAAAGAACTTTATAATGTGCCATAAAAAGTACTAAAATATGTATCATAATACATGTTATGAATAGGAACAGAATCTCAGTTCGTTTCTTCTTGTTTTGTTCACTCTTCTTCCCCCTCCCCCAATTTTGAAGGTTGCGTTGATGAGATGCTATGCCGATTAATATGGCATGGCGGTATCTGTCTGCCAGCTGATATTCTCCTTATGGCTTCCTCATTCCAGCTCAGACCGCAGCGATCTTCCGCAGAACATTATGTTAAGCTCAAGATGTCTGTAAAGCAAAACTGTAACCTTGGATGTCACTTAGGCTGACTGAGAGATATAAATGTGATAATTAACATAAAGTATTTTCTTAGTGAATGCGATTTGGTGTGCGATCATAAATAAGGGTAATAAAAATAAGTTAATTAATTGTGCTGTTTTGTAAGCCTTCATGATAGCCAAAAAAATAAATAAATTAAATGATAAAGAAATTAGACATATTAATACAAATATTTATGTGAGGTAGAGGAAATAAAATTAGGCAAGTTAGAATAAAAGTGAGTGGATATCACTTGTAATAACAAAAATTTAGCAAACAACAAAATAAATAAGTCACAACGGAAATAAATAAAATCAAAACTTAAAAAAAATATATATATAAAATACATAAAGTCGTAACCAGAATAATAAATAAGCATCCCAGAGTGATAACAATATGTGCAGTGCGAAATATGATGAAACAATTCATAAAAATTTTTATGACGCTATCTATATCTATGGTGTTATATAAAAGGACAAGCCATTTTGTGATTAACCACAAAAATTACTAAACCAATATGTACTAAATTTTAACATCTTCCTTATAGTTTCAGGAACGTTTAGCAATAATAAAATCTACTGATTTTCAATTAATTTGTTTTTAAATAAGCGATAATATCGTCCCTACAACTACAAAGCATGTGAAAACAACACATTTTTTGTAATACTTTATCAATTGATTTAGGACTGATATACGTTTTAGTGAATTCTCAAATTTAAATTCACTCTGTAAATGTGAGGAATAACCTTACTAAAGGGTCGATTATACAAACTATTTGATTATGTCAAATCATTATAACCAATCGCTGAAGGTCGAATGAAAATACCGCGTATTTTCATATTGGAAACTTTGCAATTGTAGGAACGATATGTGGATAACAGTGAAGTTTGAAAATGTACCGGTAGGTGGCGAGCGCCATTCTACATGAGAGGTTACAAAGATACGGTGTTATATAGAGCTTTAATTTGATAATAACTACTTATATTACATTAAATTATTAAAAAAGATTTTAATATGTTATGTGACATATGTATCGCGGTGAAGTTTGAAAATCGACCGATATGTGGTTAGATAGATTTTGCATCTGTGCCAAATTTTAACTAGGTCATTTTCATAGTTTTAGGAAGGTTTAACACTAATAAAATTTAGAATAATAATCATTTAAATGTGTAACGTGTTGAGTGGTAGATACGAGGTTTGCTATACTGCTGTGCAGTTAAAATCCAACCTGATTAAATCGATAAAACTATTTCTGCCACTCTGGAAATTATCACCTGATATAAAATATTCATCTCTTGCTTTTTTGATATTGTGTGTAAAAATATTATTCATGGGCCTTTAGTTGTAAGCACTGCAGTCCGTTATCCGTAGCATTTTCTTAATAGCCTCTGTCCATCTGGATTACCAACTCATACATTAAAATTAAAAAAATGGAAGTCAAATTATGCTTTTATGTAATCTTTAAATCACCTAATATGTTTGTTAGGTTTAAACATATATGTATATTAACCAGGTTAAAAATTACTGCTACGTGTGAAAATATCATTGAAGAAGTAATGTTCAATAACATACTTCGATAAATAAATAAAACTTCAATTATTAGTTAAAATGATCTTTACTTGGAAGAGCGGGCAACGAATAACGCTGGCAATATTGTATTTTTAATGACTACACACCACAACCATCTTCCTCTATTTAATTGCGGTCAACTGATCTACGTCATTATTTATTTTTATATTTTAGTTTCTCTAGAATTTATATTTTGTTTTGTAAATAATATTATTTACAGGATGAAATAATGTTAGTGTTATTTTCATACGCCGAGCTGTTAGCCGCGGTTGCGTCTGTTCACTTAAACATCTCATCTCATTGTGACCTCATCAACCTCGTTGACTCATCCGTTACCCGGATAAAGTAGATTTTTAACTTCTATATTTTATCTTCTTTAGGGTAATAATTAGAATTTATTTTTAGCAATGAATGTTTCCTTACGCCTGTAGCAAGATAAAATCATTTTTTCTAAGAAGAGAAGGATCTTTCTTCGTAAATGTAAAAGACTGCGTCCTTATCCTCATTGCGTTTTAGACGAAATGGCGCATCGTGATGCAGAAGGAGCAAACATTTCAAAACCTGCTTTGTACTTGTTTTATAAAAAAAGATTTTTTTTTTTTTTTATATTAACATAAAGCAAAGGATATTTTCATGTAAAAAGCAAATAAATAAATATAATGTAAATATTTTTGGAGGATTTTGGCTAGAATTAGCTTTCTTTTCCTCTTTTTTTTTTTTTTTATTACTTTTTTTTTTTATTTTATTTTTTTTTATTACTTTTTTTTTTTTTAAACTGTTTATTGATATTTTGCAAATGTGTAGATTATATAAAACAAGTAGGTAAATTTTAGTTCCATCATTTTTTCTATTAATATAATGGATTTGATTGAATCTTAATACAACGTTAGAATGTATTTTCTGCTCTCTTTAAATCCAGAATACTTAAGTATTTATTTGGTATAACTCCTATTTATTTAACATTTGTAGCTACATGTTTCGGAGACAATGTTCTATCATCAGGCGTCTAATGTTTTTTAAAAACACATTAATCTATAACATTATACCAATAGTTCTACGATTATAAAGTAATGTATCATTTACCTCTTAATCTGTAATTATTTTCACATTACCAATTCTCCATGTTATAAGCCATTATATAATATAAGACAGAATCCTAGTTGAAAGTGATGATGTTAATTTCTGCTATATTTTCTCAAGGGAAGTGGAAAAAAAAAAAATGAAACCTGTGATATACTTTCTCACATTTATTTATAAACTGATATGTTTTATTGAATTAATAATACAATCTGTCTCACTTTAGGGCATAAAGTAATATGGATGACAAAGAATCCATTCACAAAATATGTATACTGAAATTTTATCACTGAAATTGAAACAACAAATAAAAATATATAAAACACCAAATCCATGTACAAATTAATCTTCTTAAGTTTTGGAACACTTTTACACATAAGATAAGATGAAATAAGAAAACATGAATTGATAAAACACTTGATCCTCGTGTTGTTAACTTCTGTTTCACCTATTTACATTTAAGAAGACTAAATATCAATATAACAAACTAAACAACACAATCCAAGTTGAAACTGTAGAAGTGATTGTTTACATGTGAGGTTATAGGAATCAACTATCGAAAAATGTAAACATGAAGTGAAGCGTAAGGATCGAACTAGTCGGTGTAGCGCGGGTCAAGCCAATTTGGTGGTGTCGGCCATCCGAACACTTTATGCAATACCGTATCACTCAGTGAGTGATCATAATTTTTAATCAAATCAATAACCATCAAAAATCGATTGAAATTTTTATTTATTGAGATTTTCGGGAAAAAAAATAATTATCGACTTCAAACCCTGGAAACAATTTTATCGATTTCATCTGTTTGATCTAAGTTCTAACCTAAAAGCTAATGACAGTGGGACAAATCTGATTTGATTTTAGACTCCGACACTTATAAATAGAGTTTCCAAACGCAATAATGAGAGCAGGCGAAGCCTATATATTATATTTGATATATTAGAACATATATATATTATATTTATATTATATATATATATATCCCGAGTGGGGACTCGGGTTCGAATCCCGACTGGGCAAATCTTTTCTCTTCAAAATAAAAAATATATTAAAAAACATATATTTATCAACAACAAATAATTATCTCATAATTATATATATTATAGATTTAAATGGTATATTATATTTGAATAGTTTATTAGGTTTTCTGTAAGAATATTCGTGAATTCAAATTTTAAAAATTGCCATCTAAGAACTTTTTCAAAGCTGCTGTGAACTCGAACAAGGAAGCAGAGCCGAATTGAATTCCGCCACTATCTCTTGGCATTGGTTCGCAACACGTCACTCAGTCATTAGTTGATTTGACGAAGGCCAAGGGCGTTTGACGCTGCAAAGTTTATTCTTCGCAGACATCGCGGGCTTACCATCACATAACAATACGCATGTAGAATAAGATCACATTGATAATTAATTATTTACCGTAAAACGGCGTCACTTTGCACCACTTTTGTTGAAATTTATTCTTTAACTACCTATTAATAGTTTTTTAAATAAATGTATAAAAATATTTGCTTTGAACAATTAGCTTAAAAATGCTGTTAATTTATCGCATAATCTTGGAATCGAAAAATATACAAAACTTATAATTAATTTTATTGTTTTTAAATTTTGGTGCAAAGTCAACCGGATACCCGTGACTTTGCACCACTGTATTTTTTCAATTAAAAAAGCATTAGAGACGTATTCTGGTGCAAAGTCAAAGCTTGATAGAGTTTAGCCTAGTGGGTTTTTTTTTTTCTCTGTTTGTAAGGATTTTATTAAAGGAAACGATTGTAAATTACAATGTTTTCATTGAAATTGCACAATTTTTAAAGGTATTAAAAGAGAAACCCTCCAACACATAATCACCGAATACCCAGCTTACAAAAACCAAAGAGAAAAGTTTTTTTAATTTTTTAAAACCTTATAATAATAATATTCGATATAAACAGACAAAACAGAGGAAATAATCAGCATCACCCAATATTTATATTCAAAAAATAAATATATCTAACATTTAAATAGTAAGGAACTAAATAGATAACATAATGATTGGCTGTATGGATAATTCCAATGCCATAAAACCCCCAAAAAAAGAAGAAAAAAAGGTTTATTGAGGAACGAAAGAAAATAAAAGAACGTTCCAACAAAATATTAAATATAAACAAAATAACGACTTAAAACATGCATAAATAACGTAAACAACTATAATTTTGGTAAAAAAGGAACAAAACGATAGCTATAAAATAAAATAAATTGCACACAGATTCTTAAAGAAGCACTTTTGGAAAAATGCAATCTAAAATGGTTAGGTTTAGCAAAATTCTAACAGCATTCGTCAGTATACTTGCACATAGATGACAAAAACCTTATCCCAAATAATTTGGATTTTACCCAACCTATTAACTCCTTAACTTCAAAATATTCTCGTTTATTTGTTTGTTTAGGAGGAGCAATGCTGCCTAAGGCTGGGTGCACATGAGCTGGAAAACAATCCGAATGCAAAGATAGTTTTTAATCGGATAGCCAGAGATCCATTGGCAATATAGGACCTATGCACATGGCACGCCGACAGCTGTCGGACACACTCAGCCAATCTCGATAGAATCGGGGCAACCGCTGGTTATTCTCCCATTTTTTTCTATCCCCGCGTTTCAGTAGTACGCTTGATCCATCTCGGAAGAAACAACTCACAACATTGAAGAAGAAAGAATCCTCATCCAGTTGGAAAATTTTCCAGGTATCAAAGAGATAGGACGCCGCGTCCAATCTTCCATGTGCACAGAAACGCATATAGATATCAAAGAGATAGGATAGAAAACAATCTCGGCGTTCCGATTGTTTTGCAGCTCATGTACACCCAGCCTAAGATTTCTTCCCATTGGGAGGTCACTTTGTGCCAAAATATACTAGGCGCAAAGTCTTTCCTAATAAATATCAAAAAGGGGATTCTATTTTATTTTCTAATACCATGGCTTTTGGCAATTATTTTGAGCAAAATAATTGCCAACGCAACGCAGCTTAGCACGACTTTATCCCACAAAGGAATCACATCTGTTGAAATACTACAATCAACTAACCGTTATAAAATATGAGAGGTAACTAGGATCAGCGTGAAAATTCCTTAGACCCAATATAAAATATCCCTCATTTAGATAACCGTCAAACACTTTTTCTTCAACAGAAACTTTTTAGTGAACTAGGTGCAAAGTTAACTCACTGGTGCAAAGTCAGGCCGTTTCACGGTAACTTAATCTTTAAGAAATCATTAGCGAATAAATCTTAATAATAATATACTTTTTAAAAACGGTATGATTTAATTGTCCTTTCCTGCAAAGGTCGAAGTAGAAAGAATCAGATCTAGAAATAATTTTTTTCTCAACACTTACAGCGAAAAACTTCCTTAAAATTAGAGTAATTTAAATAGAGATTGTAGGAAGATGCGAAACGATATCTGGGAATATAATGATCTTGATCTCTAGAGGTACTTAAGTGTGCGAACATGTTTGTCAAGAAGTCTGTCTCTGTTTGGAATAGGGAAATACTTGAGATTCAAGGTTGTTTTGTTTACTATAATATAAAGAAGTAAATAAATAGGTGCGGTCTAAAATCAAGAGTTATGTAAAATGTGAAAAACAAAAACAATATGACAGGTACCGGTTAGAAAGTCAACAAGTATGTTTCTAGTCACTTTACTAGAAGAGGAACCTAACTATAACTTACTGAACTATAGAAAACGATGTCAATCAATACTATTAGATAAAAGGACTAGCCATTTTTCGTTTGTGACCAGGAAGGTTCAGCAATAATAAAATCTACTTAATTTCAATTAAATTGTTATTAAAAAAAAATATGATATCCCTAATAATAAATAAATAATATATATCCCTAATAATATAATTATTATGCTCTGTCTATCTGGATTACCAACTCATACATTAAAATTAGAAATTGGATGTTCAATTATATTTTTACTCGAACTTTAACCCCCTAATCTGTGCAATGGTACCAGATTAAAAATTACAGATCCATAATTCTCACTGGACCAGCTACTTTTTGCATAGTTTATACAATACATTATTATTATTTTTTTATATATACATTTATTAAAATTTACAACTGTACAGAATATATACATCAAGTAAATGTATTGATAACGGTTATAATAACATGTTAAAACTTGAAAAGAACTACTCATCAGTAGCACTTTATTAAAACTTCTACACTAGAAGGTCTCTAGGCCATCTTCGTTTCAGACGCCTAGGAGGATTATTAGGAATGGTGTGGGAAGCAAGTTGAGAAACTAACGGATTTGAGTGATTATGGAGCTTATACAATGAAAGGATAGGTATCTGGTGTGGGCTAAATCAGCAACATATGGAACATTAAGATCTTTATGGATAAGTTTATTGGTGACAAAGTAAGGAGCATTGAGGATTTTACGAAGGATTTTGGATTGTAAGGATTGAATACGAGATGAATTGGATAGATCTAATCACAGTAATGTATATGAGTCTTTTGTAATTAATTGGGAGCTTTGAAACTTTGTCTCAATGAAGTAGTCTGGAACGACGGGCAGTTTCTTGTCGTTTTAGTCTTGATTATTTATTTAAAAATAAATAAACCTTCAATCATTAGTTCAAATTATCCAAGTACTTTATTTATGAGAGCGGGCGAAGCCGCAACGGAGAATAAAATCTAAAATCTTATTTAAAATAATATTAAAATTAACATAATGTTTAATTTGTTAACACTCGATGTTTATTTTATAAGAATTCCAACACAGGCTATATATATATATTTTTTAAATTCACTGTTTATTTTTTAAATAAGTACATAATAATATGTTATCTCCGTTTTAAAATCGAGAATACATTTAGATCAGCATCATCCTCTTTAATTAGATTTTATACTCACTTTTCTTGCCTTAGATTATCAAGAAAAGTCAAGTTAACAATTTACAAAACAAACATTAGATTTTTTGTGACGTATGGATTTGTGACGGGTTCTTATTAGCAAATATGTGAACAGATTCATGGTTTGGTAGAATGTTTTTTCACTGTAGGGCATAATTATGAAAACAGTTGAGTCGAAACGTCGCCAAAATAAGTTGTTCTTTTATTGACTGAACCTCAAGAACCTTATTAAAAACTTAATAGTAACAGTAAAGAAATATACACATACATAATATCGGAACAATGGGAATGAGTTAGTGAAGAATATAATATAGGTTTTATAAAAAAATATAAGATTAAATAAATATGCTTTTATTCTCTTTATATAACTGTTTTTTTCAGACAGGCGTTACAGCAAGGCACTTCTATGTATCATTTTAATTTATTTGTTTTCATATCATAATCACCCAATAACGTAATTCAATATGATAAAATCCTCAAAGCTGCTAGAGAAAATACTCAAACATTTTGATGCTCATCTAAATGGCATTTGAATTGCAATAATTTCCAAAATGTGTCATTGACCAAAACTGACCAAATATGTCGGTAGGTCATGGCTCTAGGCAGGATGAGGCAAGATGCCTTTCTACAGAATTCACTTCGGCTAAACGTAAATGAATTTTGGAGCGTTGTATTGGTTAAAGTTAGACTTGACAAGGATCGTATAAAATAATTTCTTATTATACCCTTAAAAAATGAATAATTTGTTTAATCTATTATACTGTTATGAAAAATGAAAATAATTACAGTCCTTGGTCATTTGCTGTTGAATTATTCTATAGATAATTGAATTATATAATTAGAATAATATTATTATATTATATAACATGAATATTAAATAAAAATATACAAATGAGATAAGCTACAAGAGTCTAGTAGGTAGAGCAAGGACGCGGGCTGGTTTCTTCAACCCTGAGAGCGAGCTCTTACCGAAATGGCAGAAGAATGCCGCTACCACTTACCAGTTCTATCTTAATCTGCTTTACGTAACTTCAGTTCTCAGCCGACTTGCGAATCTAATGTGTAATTGTAATGATTTGTATAAATTTTCCCCATGTTATAAATTAGTAGCATGCGATATCATGAACATGCAATACCATTAAACAATCATAAGAAAATTAAAATCGATAAATCCTCTTGGGATGAACAAGGAGCGCCTTATTGTTATTTTGGAAAAATAAAATAAATAAAAATGTTATAGGAAAATATTTTGTGGAGTTACAAGCGAAACTTAGTCAGTCAAAAAACATGGTTTTGAGTAAACGTCGATAAAAGATTTTTGACTTTGCCTAATTTGGTACACTGACATTTGGCCGGGGGTTACACATGCCAGTAACTGTCATAGACCAGCATATCATTTTAAACACAGAAACACATACCTTGGTCTAAATCAATAAAATACTTAGGATTAACACTGGACAAATCATTAACATACACCGAACATATAAACAATAAAACTGATAAAGCTAAAAAACTTTTATACAAAATGTTTCCCTACTTCAATAAAAAATCGAAATTGAGCCCTAAAAATAAACTTATACTATATAAAATAGTTATCCGTGCACCAATCATGCTTCACCGGTGTGGAGCTCAACTTGCTCCACTAACTATAATAAATCGGAAAGGGTTCAGATCATTTGCATGAGGATCAACAATGATTATCCTCGTTTTACTAAAATATCAACCATGTTCCATGACCTAAACTCACTTCCTCTAAAACAGTATGTCTTCGAACAAACCAAAGCATACTTTGAAAAAAAAAACAAATTCAGAAAATCCCCTATTAAAAGAAATTGGTAACTACGATAAAAATTCCCTCAAAAGATACACGCACAAAAGAACCAAACATGTACTCTTAACTTAAACCTCCCTTTGATTACTCAACTGCTATGTATACATATAGTCATTCATTTATGAATGCTGTTTATTATATATATATATATATATAGATTATTTATATTTATTATTATTGTTTTGTATTTAATTATTAATTATTTAATTCTTAAGCTATATTTTATTTTATACTATAAAATTATTTTTTCTTTCTTTACATTTCTTTTTGTTTTAAGTGAGTTTTTTCCCTTATTTTTTCCACTGTTCACAGATAATCTTTAAAGTGTAAAACCATTAATTAAACTCTAAAACTATCTTAATCATGTAGAGGACTTGAGACCGGCACAAGTATACTAAATGCTTTGTTATTGTAAATATGTCAATAAAGCATTATTATTATTATTATTACGTTTACTAATTCAAAAAGTATTACGATTTTCTGTATTTTTTTGCATGTTTTGGTTTGAGAAATAAATGATTAATTTATGTTTGAATTAAAGGAATAAATTAAAAGGATTTTCGATTCTCATGAAATGCTTTTGCCTATTTATGAGCGTGGTTGTTTTCTCGTTTCGTTACCTAACGCTCTGTAATGGAAAATCCGAACCGTCCGATTGTAGCGAGAATAATTGCCAATAATCAGAGCCGAGGGTCTAATAGCTCTCTGATATTCCCCATTAGGCTTCTAACAGCAGCTTGTTTTCCATCTCTTTGGAAAAGTCATTCAGCGTGCTATTTTTATTGGAATTTGTTTTATCTTTTGAGCCAAATAGGTTATAAAAATATTGAATCTAATTTAAATAACCAATGATTTTAATAATAACTAATAATACCAAAGGAAAGGATGACCTTAGACGATAACTTCTCAAACTGTGTGAGGGGCGAAAAGCACACAGTAATCTCACTAATTATTTCGAATTACATTGTTCAATCATCATTAAAAGTTCTCAGAGTCTATACAAATGTAAAGAAATATTTACAAAACATACATGTGTAAACATCTATGAAATTATCAATGATTAAAACATCAAAAATAAACAGTTATCATGATGTCGTCATTTGGATAAATGAAATGAAATGAAAAATAAACTTTATTCTGGGACAGACTGTCCCCTGAGAATAATTAAAGTGCACAATAAAAGGTACAATTGTTTGGCTGAGATTAGTTAAATAAGCACATCAGTAGTTCAATTAAATTAGGAGAAAAAAAAGTAGAAAGAGGAAATAAAAAACAAAAAAATTAAAAATTAAAGTTAAGTAAAAAAAAAAAATAAAAACAACCAACTGTAAAAATTTTAACACACTTATGTACATTTACATATTATTTACATTTTTGTGGAACATTGACGATCAAGGAGATGTATAAATAAAAGATGTTTAAAAGAAGTTAAGGAAGAGGCTTTGCGAATATGGATAGGTAAGGAATTCCAAAAAGAGGTAGCACGAATAACAAAGGATTTTTTAAAGGAGTTCTATGTGAGGGGGTATATAGGTTGGAAGGTTGGGATCTTGTATTCAGGTGGTGAATGGAGGAACGCAGAGTAAGTAGGTCTAGGATATAGGAAGGTTTATTGGTTTTTAATGACTGGAATAGGAAAGTGCCGAGGAAGTATTGCCGTCGAAAATCGGGGAAAAGCGCACCCTAGCTCTTTTTAACTGCAAGATACGTGAGACCGTCTGTCGACCCCAAAGATAAATCTTATGAAACCTAAAAGATAAGTGCATTCTTGAACCTGAATAAAAAACTCAATTTCACCCTGACTGGGAAAAATAACAGATCTTGGATATTCCTATCAATAATATAGTGCTTTTTCCAGTGTACGTTTTAGAATTGAAAGGATCAAATTACTTAAATTAATATTTAAATTAACAAAGATTATCAAAATAAAGAAAGCTCGTAGAGAGAGATCGTAGGAGTTTCAAACGTTACTTTTTCCATTAAAAACAATATAGCTCCTAAACCGTAGATCGTACAGACAAATGTTCTGGAACAAAAAATGTTCTCCATTAAATTTCCGGTCAGGGGATTCCAGGCAAATTTTCGATCCGAGCAACACCAAGAGATTTAGAGCGTGTCAAAAAAGTACTATATCCTAAAAAATAAAGGCAAAACGTGGCTTTTTTTCATTCCAACCAATATAGCTTCTAAACGGTAGGTCCAGCAACAAGTGTTATATAACAAAAAATATTCTCCACGAAATTTCTGGTCAGGATACTTCGGCAAATTTTTAGATCCGAGCTACAGCACCAAAAGAACTGGGGCGTTTTAAAAAAGCTCCAAAACTAAAAAAAATTATGCAAAACAAGTCCTTTTTCATTCAAACTAATATAGGTCGTAGCGGCAAATTTTATTTATATAAAAAAAAAAGTTGTTCATTAAATTTCTGATAAGGGAACTGTCGTTAAATTTTTAATCCAAGCAAAAGAGCTAGAGCCTGTCAAAAAAGCCCCATTACTTAAAAAATGTAGTTGAAACGTGACTTTTTTTCTTCAAACTAATATAGCTCCTAAATGGAAGGTCCTAGGGACGAATGTTGTATAATAAAAGATATTCTCTATGAAATTTCTGGTCGGTGAACTTAGGGAAAATTTTCGATCCGAGCTACACCACCAACAGAACTAGAGCGTTTCAAAATGTTACATTTTCGAAAGTCAAAAAAAAGTTATTTGTTTTGAGGTTAAAAAGAAAACTATAGAACCCCAACTAAAAAAGACATATCCATGTCAATAAAAAGCGACAAACCTGTGCTTCAAAGTTTGATAAGAGCATGGGGCTCAAATGTTTCTATACCCTCTACTTCAAAGACGCACAAAATTACGTCTTAAATTTAAACTCAACGTTTACTGTTTCTGGTTAAAACGCATCAGGACTTACGCACCCCATTATGAACCAGCCGAACAAACACTCTTTCAAAAAATGCAAACATCCCGTTCCAAATTAAAACAGATTACAGACTAACCTTACTACATGTCAAACGGAACACTGCATACAAATTTAGGTATTCCGACAGCCTCGAGTAACATTTGATAAAGCTTATAGAAATTTTAATGACAAATTAACAAACAGGTACAGAATATGGCAACATTGGATACTCCCGGGTTAAATCAACGTTAGCTAAAAAGGAGATAGAGGAAGTGTTGACTCCCTCATGCCTTATAGATTCCGTTATTCTTAATATAAGTAAAAAAATATTTGGTTGCCAATAACATTACAATTGAAACAACGGATCACGAAACGGATTTTTTGTGATTTTCATAGTTCCTCTTTACTACTAATTGTTCAATTTTACTCATGTTTAAAATGCTGGAAGTGTGTGCTTTATCTTTCTGAAAGTCAACAAGTGTTTTAAGAATTTACAATTCACGACTGTAAAAGCCGGTTTTTCATCTTTACAGTTGAGCTAACTGTTAACTATTGTTTAGAATATTCCAAAGAACTAGAAAATATGACGAATGCTACGTATTTTTATTTTTTTTATTATTATTTTTTTTTTAATGCTGTTTTAAATGTTGAAGTTTTCAATCTATTATTTTCATCTATATATTATTTCATGAACTGATAAATAATACTTACGTTTCTTTAAATTCTTTTAAGGGATACATAGCGACACTTACCTGTAACAAACAATAATACCTATTAATATAGTTTACTTACAATTTATATACATATATGTTTATATATGAGTGTGTGTATGTACTTATATATAACATCTTAATATTACATTCATATAAATATTATGAGAGAAGCTATGATTAAAAGTCGTAGTTATTCATATGGGGATCCGATTGTAACATTCCTTAACCTTTAACTGCCACCATATGTTGTATTATATGAGAAATAGATAAGGATATTAAGACCCGCATAACAGCATGAGATCTATTTCTATTCCGTATACAGAAATGGCTGCATTGCAAAAGTTTGTGCAGAAACGCAAAATGTAATATATAAATCTATTGTGAGACAAGTCGTTACATATGAACACGAAATATGATCCATGGACAAAGGAAGTAAAATTGTTCCAAACTAAAACGGTACTGAAAAGAAACTTTTGTGCTAAAAGGAAAAATTGGATGCTATTTATTTGTTTATATTGAAAAATATGGTCAATAAGAAATATTTCTCCCTAATATTGATTAATGTTACATATAGTTTATGTCAAATTTATACTGGTTTATAATATGAATTAATTATTCAATAATATCGTACAGCTTGTAAATTAGGCAACCAGATTAACTCTGCTGATCGTCAAAGAGTCAGAAGTATCATTTTTTATTTTTAACCATTTGCCTTATATTCCAATAATCCCTGTTGAACAGGACTTCACTTGGACAAACGTCTTACTTGGAATCCACATACAACACTAAAACGACAAGAAACTGCCCATCGTTACAGACTGCTTCAACATTTACTAGACAAACGTTCAAAGCTCCCAATTAATTACAAAAGACTCATATACATGACTGTGATTAGATCTATTTGGACGTACAGAGTTGAGGTTTGGGGGTCCACTAAACCTTCCAATTCATCTCATATTCAATCCTTACAATCCAAAATCCTTTGAAAAATCCTCAATGCTCCTAACTTTGTCACTAATAAACTAATCCATAAAGATCTTCATGTTCCATATGTTGCTGATTTAGCCCACACCAGATATCTATCCTTTCATAGTAAGCTCCATAATCACTTAAATCCGTTAGTTTCTCAACTTGCTTCCCACTTCATTCCTGATAATCCTCCGAGGCGTCTGAAACGAAGATGACCTAGTGTAGAATTGTTAATGAAGTGCTACTGATGGGTAGTTCTTTTCAAGTTTTAACATGTTATTATAATCGTTGTCAACAAATTTACTTGATGTATATATTTTGTACAGTAGTAAAGTTCAATAAATGTATACAAAAAAAAAAAAAAAATGATTACAATCTTATGAAAATAACTTGTGAAGAACTACTCGCTAGTTGCACTTGAATAAAAATTCTACATTAGAAGGTCTCTTGGCCTTCTTCTTTTCAGACGCTTCGGAGGTTTATCAGGAATGGAATGTAAAGCAAGTTGGGAGACTAGTGGTTTCGAGTGGGAATGGAATTTGCTATGAAAGGTATCTGGTTTAAGTTTGTGACATAATAAGGAGCATTGGATTGTAAGGAATAGATAAGGGAAGAATTGGAAGGTTTAGTGGAGTCCCAAAGCTTAAATACTTATGTCTAAATAGGTCTAATTACTGTCCCGTAAATATGTCTTTTGTAATTTATTGGAAGCTTTGAACGTTTGCTAGTAAATGTTGAAGTACCCTATAATGGGGAGCAGTCTGTTGTCGTTTTGCCACAAGCATAAGCATATATTATGTACTATGAAAAAAAAGGATTTTTTTTATCACCGTATCTAAATCGTATGAATTCAATTCACCAAACCCTTTATAGATATACGAGCTTATTCCCTACAGATAAAAAAGTCACGTAGGCCTTTATCATTAGCAAACATTTTTTAAAGGTTTTTATATCAATTTTATTTTAATACTTTTAAAATCTCTATCAGCTGATAATAACTTTAAGAATGGGTATTAGAGATGAAAGGTATATATCAGGAAATTTCTTCTCAATTACAACACAGGAAGGTGCCTATAGCATCTAATGACTGATTAATAAGTATGTAGATACACTTCTTTGGTTCTCATACCTCTTTGGAATACAGATAGCACTAGCACTACGGGGAAAGGTCCCGAATCCGCGATACGCACCATTACGCAACGATAAGTCATACATATTTCAGAACAGTTCGGATGATGCTACGTGATTATTAATCGATCTATTATAATTAGATATGTTATATATAACTTTCCGACATTGAGTAAGTCTTCCGGGAACATGTCACTCCGCAAAGAGAAACTATAAATAATATTATGTCGTCCTCTAACTAACAAGTTGGTACAATAACTATGGAATATGTTTTTTATTAATGATTATTTAAATTATTCTTTATTTTATCTGACATATTTTCTTTATACCTTACATTGAATAGTATAATCGATTAATATTGATAATGCCTTGATATTAGTAGCTTATAAAAATTATGTTTTTGGAGACAGGGGTTAAATTTAATGGAGAGTTAAAAAAAAAAAAAAATTAACGTTTCCTGAAACTATTGTCAAATGTAAAAAACTAGTGTTCTTTGTTTACAGTTGCTAATAGTCTCATGTGAATGGTTTGGTAAAACTTTTTTTAAAGATGTGAGTTGTGGAATCTAGCCATATTTCAACATCTGCAATCGAACAAGAAATATAATATCTTACAAAATATTCATTATAAAATAATGTGTAGTTATTTTTAAAAAATCTTATCTTTAAATAAACAAGTTATACATTTACCAAATGTTTGATGCTGATCCTAGCTGCTTAAGTATAATAGTTTGATTTTTGAAATTATTTTTTTTAAATTATTTATTTTACGTAAAGGTATATGCTTTATAAACCATAATATAATGAAGGGACAAATATGCGATTAGGGTATCGTAAACAAATATATTGACGTTCCATATCAATAATATTTGAGCTCTGAATATGGATACACAATACATTGGTGACCATACTGGATATCCAAGGTGACCATACTGGATATCCAATACTTGTATACAACCATATAATTTTTTTTTTTTTTTTTTTTTTTTTTTTTTTTTTTTTTTTTTTTTTTTATGAATTGGCATTTTAAAGGTTCCTATCATGTTACAATATATACTTTTCTAGGAAGCTCTACAACAGGCTTCTTTTATAATGTTGCTCCATACTTCTCTGATATTACTAATTATTTTATCGTTGTTTATTATTATTATTAATTATTTTATATATTTAAAATATAAAAGTAGTTTACCCTGAATTATACAATAGGCAGTAGGTATATATAAATATTTATACATCGTGCAGAAGTTACCAGTACCACTATTGCCAACAGTCCTCTGCCTCTAACTTTAAAATCTTCCCCTTATTTAAAACAATTCTATAAAGTATTGTTGCCTTTATTTTTAGCATATATAGTTGTATGTTGCATTTTTATAATATTGAAAAAATGACATGTATTGTAGGTATCAACACGAAAAACATAAGAAAGTAAATATATCTAAACAAAAATAGAGGGCTGTAAAAAAAAAAAAAAAAAAAAAATATATATATATATATATATATATATATATATATATATATATATATACACACATATTTTATACACACACATGTATTTTATATATATACATTATATATATATATATATATATATATATATATATATATATATATATATATATATATATGTATATCATTGATAGATATTTTATCGATAATCATCCCTGCTGGTTACAGAGACTTTTGCTACAGTGGGTTGTATTTTCAACATTTTTTAAAATAATTAAAAATACATTAAAATTTTACCAAATAACCTTTACCCTTTGTCGTAAATCTACGACTTCCTGTTCTACAGTATCCTTCAATGATATTCCACTTATCCCTGTTGAAGAGATCCGCTACCTAGGACTCCACTTGGACAAACGTCTTACTTTGAATCCACATACAAGACCAAAGCGACCAGAAACTGCTCGTCGTTACTACTTCAAAATTTACTAGACAAAGCTCCCAATTCATTACTAAAGAGTTATTTACATGACTGTGATTAGACCTATTTGGACGTACAGAATCCTTCGAAATATCCTAAATGCCCCTTACTTTGTCACCGATAAACTTATTCATAAAGAACTCAATGTTCCATATGTTGCTGATGTAACCCAAACCAGATACCTATCCTTTCATCGTAAGCTCCATAACCACTCAAATCCATTAGTTTCTCAACTTGCTTCCCACTCCATTCCTGATAATCCTCCGAGGCATCTGAAACGAAGATGGCCTAGAGACCTTCTAGTGTAGAATTTTTAATAAAGTGCTGCTGATGAGTAGTTCTTTCCCAAGTTTTCACATGTTATTATAATCGTTGTCAATACATTTACTTAATGTATATATTTGTACTGTTGTAAATTTCAATAAATTGATATAAGAACAAAAAAAGAAAGAAAAGAAGTTTGTATTTATTATTATGGTATTAAGAATTGAAATAATTTTTTTTTGTTGTAGGAAAAGGTTTGTTATTTATTTTTTTCTCAGTGTTATTTTATAAAATAATAAAAATATAGCTTCAGTCGCTTGAGAGAAACAATACTTAATATTAATATTCCATACATTTTTTTTTTCTTAATTCAACGACAAATAGTATATTATTATTTTTCGGATATGCTATGCATTTCGATATTAGTAAACGCTATCTATATCGAGGTTTGGCTAGGTATTTGCACAACCTATTGATACCTTCAATAGTACAACGGCCCCTAGTTCAATAATCACACATTACGTTATATAAGTGAGAGGTGAATGCTCATTATTGGGCCTTTATGCAACGGGATATAGGTTAGATTTCTGCTAGCAAAATATTACTGATTCGAATCCTAGGTGTTCTTCTACCTAATGTATAGAGTGAAACCCCGATTATTTGGATTAATTTGAACCGAAATTGGCCCGGATACCGAACACTTCGGATAATCAGATTTACTATTGAATTAGGGCATTGAAATGAAAAAGTATAGACAAGTCTAATGTTTTAACTATGTATTTTATTGAACAATTAAAAATGTGGCTGTTTATTTATGTAACAACAAAGATTAGTTAGCATGTTGAAAATCGTGGATGTTCCGAAACAGAACTCATCCGCCAGTTTTTACCCAGATTCGCCTTTCCTAAGACGTTCTAGAATGGACAGTTTTTCAGACACAGTTAATACAATAGGCTTTCTTTTACGTGCCATAACGCTTCAAGTTTATAAAGAGACCCCTTGCGACGGGAATAGGATCCAGACTGGGGAAAACCCGTGTCAGATGGATGTGCTATGCTTCTAGAAATTCACCAAGTACGTTAACTCAGAACTTGAATGTTTAATGTTGAATTCAATGTTGAATTTAATGTTGAATTCTCAGACGCAGTTCCGGTAGCTGCCGCTTGGTCTATTTAATTTTACGTCTTTCATTGTGTCATGAAAACTAATAAGACGGGACCTATTGTATTTTACGTAAACTCCTAACCACGTCTGTTAATAAACTATTAAAAAAAAAAAAAAAAGATTGTGTGTATTAAATGAAATACATATACTTTTTCTTAAAATTAATCCGGATAATCGTAGTTTCACTGTGCTTATTTACTTTACTTTCTCAGACCTCCTCTAACTCCTTCCAAGCAAATAGAAAATGAATGTTTAATATGAATTAACTGGATCGAAAAGTCTGGAAATATAAATACAAAAACAAACATGAGACGATTTCAAGCTTTCCTGTTTGAATGTTATTTATTCATTGAACATTTCGGATACAAAATATTATTTCATATATCGCTCATGGGCAAGAAAAGTGACACAACTCATAAAAAAAAAATCATTTTACGTTTTATTTCAGAATAATGATCGTTTTTGGTCTGCCTTGCCACAGGAAAAGTTTCATAAAGATATCTCAGCGGGCGGCCGCAAAATTGCGTTATGTGTGTTTTATCCCAAGTTACGTTGGCAAAAATTGGAAGCAGGAACAGTGACATATTTTAGTTGTGTCTTGACATTCACAAAGGTAAATTGAACGGGGAGTTAAGGACAGTGTCATATTTTGAATTGGGACGGTTTTCTTGCCCGTGAGCAATATTATTATAATAACTTCCAAAACTTCTTTTGCCTCTCCTGAAAAATTTGATGTTTTTGATTTGTGTCACTTTTCTTGCCCATGAGCGATATGATGTCTATCCTATCCCAACTATTATTAAATGAATGGAATCCTTGTCCATAGACCCGAAAGCTCAGCATACTATTTTCACCTTAATATAAAATCAATGTCAAAGAATATAAAATCATTTTTAAAATCCTTTCTCCAAATCTTGCGAGAACCTATTCTGAAGATTATATTCCAATCCAAGGTAAAAAAAAAATAGTTTTTTTTTTTTTTTTTTCAGTTGATTATTACCTGTTTTTAGATGCACTGAAATAGAAAATAAAAACAACAAAAAACTAAATAAATTTAAAAAAAATATTTTGCATCATATTCTAAATGCTTCTCTTTTTTTTTTTTTTTTAGCTCAAATTCCTATAAGCCCATCCAAAAAAAAAAAAAAAAAAAAAAAAAAAAAAAAAAAAAAAAAAAAAAAAAAAAAAAAAAAAAAAAAAAAAAAAAAAAAAAAAAAAAAAAAAAAAAAAAAAAAAAAAAAAAAAAAAAAAAAAAAAAAAAAAAAAAAAAAAATTTTTTTTTTTTTTCCACAACAGTTCATAAAACTATCATACATATTAATTTACTTTTTTACTTTACAAGTTATTACTGTATGCGTGTTAAACAACGATTGAAAACTGTCAAAAATAAAATAGTATCCAATATTATCAAATATCTATTCTTTTTTTGGATCTGAACTTATGTGTACTTCCTTCACAATAGATTTTAAAAAAAATATATATAAAAATATTAATGTATCATTTATAAAACTCCTTTCCATCACTACTAATATGATAACATTACGTTAAAAATTACGCAACAAAAGTTATTTTGAGATAACAGACAATGTTATTTGTTCAAATTATTATTACCAGGCACAGTAAGTAAAAAAAAAAAAAAATTTAAAACCATTGAAGAGAATTGAGCAGGTTGATTGAAAGAACAGTGACGCACTGTGTCCCTGATCTCTTCGTGTAGATAACACATTTTAAGTAGACAATGACGTACATTTTCTATTACGTACACAGTAATACTTTGGAACATTAATAACCTTACTGCAGGACAATTCCGCTCTTTAGATTCTAATTATAGACGGATTCATATTTTTGGTAATGTTAACTTATATTTCAATATGATACAATCAAAATTCAATATTATATGTTGGTATGATTGTTCAATATGATTATAATTATAGTTAATTCAGACTCCATTTTTCGGCTTTCTGGTCATTCCATAGTGATTAAAAAAAAAATTCTAATAATTAATAATGATTATTGAATATATTTTAAAGATAAGTCCTTCGTTGAATTTCCAAAGGTGTTAAGGATAGAGATTGGAAGCTTGTCCACAAGAGCTATACATCGCCTTTGGAGAGGTTGATTTCCGAAAATCATGGAACAAGGAAGACGTAAGCTGAAGTGGTCGGATGGTGTATCGGAAGAACGTGAAAAAAAAATTGGATATATTTATAAAGAAGCCTTCATTTTAAAGTTCTGGATAGCACGGAAAACAATCTGTAGCGAATAAAATTTATGGGTTGGTTTTTTGGAATACTCAGAATAACTCTAATGAAACTGTAATAAACTGGTTATATTTAATAAACGAATACAATTATTAAAACTCAGAATAAATTAATTAATATTCATAAAACACATGTGTCTAGGAAGGTAACGTCACTTCTATCTTTTTCTTCACGATTCTTTGTGGTGTCATGATATGACCACCACATCACTCCCCCCTCAGTGTAACACTTACTAGATGTGGCAAGGCAATCTAAATCTTCGGCCTGAAGATGCTATTGTGTCTTGGTGACGAGGGGGCTTGAGAAACGAACTGTTTTCCTTGGCTTACTTTCCTCGGATTTCTGTGGATGATAAGTGTTCTGTGTAAGTTGTTGCCGGAATTCAAATGTGTCTGTCGCTGCTGTGTAGGCTGGCTTTAGTCTATCTCGTGATACTACAGCCGGTTTGCCGTTGATGTTAATGGTGAAGGTCTTTTCCGTTCGTTCAATGACTTTATGTGGTCCGGTGTAGGCTGGTGTTAGGGGAGGTCGGTAAGCATCGTCCCTGAGAAAAACGAAACTACTGGTGTGCAGATTGGGGTGGTTATAAATTTTTGGCTGGCAGTGCCAGACTGGCGAGGAAGGCTTGCTTTTTGCCTCAATATGTCAGCGAGGTTGGCTGCAAAAGTTGACTGAGGAATCTCTGGACCGGTTTTGTCTAAAAACAGATCCCCAGGCAATCGTAGCTTGGTGCCGTATACTAATTCGGCTGGACTGGATTGTAAGTCCTCCTTCACGCATGAGCGCAGACCCAGAAGAACGGCCGGCAGATGCTCTGTCCAAGGCCTGTTGGTTTTTTGGAGTCGGCATGTAAGAGCCGTCTTGAGGGATCTATGCCATCTCTCGAGGAGCCCATTGCTCTGAGGGTGATAAGCCATAGTGTGCTGTATTTTAGCACCCATTCTGTGTGACAACGCCTGAAAGAGGTTCGATTCAAAATGGCAACAAGAGGTTCGTGTTTTTAATGGTATCAAAGGTGTCTTCTCCTGTTGATTTATTTTGGCCTTTGGCACTCAATACATTGCTTGACGAAAGCTGTAATGTACTTAGATATGTGTGGCCAGAAATAGCGCTCCTTAATGAGTTTTAAGGTTGACGTCCGACCTGGGTGGGAAAAATTATGTAAGTGTTCGCAAATTATTTGCCGGAATCGTTGTGGTACATAAGGAAGATGTTTGCCATTGTATACCTTGCAATACAGGATTGATGATGTATCTAACTGCACTGGTGTCAGGCCAGGTGTTTTCGAGCTTTGTATGAGATAGTTTAATTCGTTGTCGTTCTGCTGTGCTGCAGCGAGTTCTTCAGATGTAGGGATGCGTTGTGAGATGGACTCTATCCTGGACAAGGTATCAGCCACAATGTTTTTGGTTCCTGATATGTGTCGTATGTCGCACGTAAATTCCGAGATATAAGAGAGCTGTCGTGTTTGTCTGGGACTAGCTGTATCTGATGTCCGTCGCAGTGCGTAAGTAAGAGGTTTGTGATCTGTAAAACACGCAAAACTTTGCCCTTCCAACATGTGCTTGAAATGTTTTATTGCGCAGTATATGGCGAGTAACTCTCTATCGTATGTGGAATATAAAACCTCTGTAGGAGTCAACTTTCTGGAGAACAACCCGAGTGGCTGTATAACGCCGTTAACTATTTGCTGCAAAACCCCGCCTATTGCTACATCAGAAGCGTCCGTGTACAGTTGTAGCGTGCCCAAAGGGTTTGGGTGATGTAAAAGCGCCACTCGTTCCAAAGCTTGTTTACTTTCCTGGAAAGCGGTATCCAATTCGGTTGTCCAGGTAATAACGGAGTTTTTTGCCCCCGTTATGGCATTTAACGGTGCCTGACTATGTGCAGCATGTGGAATAAACCTTCTATAGAAGTTAAGCATACCCAAAAATCTGCGGAGTTGTGCGATTGTATTGGGGCGCGGAAACTCCTTGATTGATTTTATTTTATTCTCAATTGGTCTAATGCCGAATTCCGAAATCTCATGGCCCAGAAATGATACCGACGGTTTGCAGAAAACGCATTTTGATAAGTTTAACGTGATGCCACATTCTTTTAGGCGTTGGAAGACTGTTTCTAGGTTTTGCATGTGTTCGTTTAGGTTGTCTATTAGGATGTCGTCTAAGTATATGAAGCAAAATGGAAGATTGTGAAGGATTTTATGAATAAAGCGTTGAAAAGTCTGAGCCGCGTTTCTCAATCCAAATGGCATAAAAAGAAATTCTTATAAACCAAATGGGGTTGTAATGGCGGTTTTTTTTTTCGACATGTTCAGGTGCTACTGGAATCTGTTGGTAAGCTCGTACTAAGTCGATGGTAGAAAAAAAATTTTTGTTATGTAAAAAATTAGACGTGTCCTGGATATTGGGAAGTGGGTATCTATCGGGTATGGTAACCGAGTTCAATAATCTATAATCCCCACATGGTCGCCATTCCCCGTTCTTTTTCTTCACCATATGTAAGGGACTAGCCCATGAACTGCTCGAAGGGCGACATAGACCTAAAGATTCCATGGTTTCAAATACGTTTTTGGCCAGCAGTAGTTTGTCAGGTGCTAATCTTCTAGGTCTACAACTCACGGGGTTTCCTTTAGTTTCGATGCGGTGTTGTGTTGAGTGCTTCACTTTTGTGACTTCTTGCAAAGTGGGTGGAGAGTCTAAACCGTATGTTTTAAGTAGCGCTTTTATAGGGTCGATTGGATCAATTATGCTGATTCTGCCTGTTGGTTCGATGTCGCATTGGAAAACGGATGTACGTAGAGGAAGAAATGAGTTCCTATCGATGATTCTTTGTCCGGGTAAATCAACCAAAAGATTAAAATGTGTGATGAAGTCGGATCCGATTATAGGTTTGGAGACGTCAGCTATGAGAAATGAGAAATGAAATAAAATCAATCAAGGAGTTTCCGCGCCCCAATACAATCGCACAACTCCGCAGATTTTTGGGTATGCTTAACTTCTATAGAAGGTTTATTCCACATGCTGCACATAGTCAGGCACCGTTAAATGCCATAACGATTAGAGCTGCACATTTATGCTATAGCTAAAGTGCTGCACATTTTGGAAATTAATCACAAAGTATACTTATTTTGTTAATCATATCTCTAAAACATAGATCTGCGCTTACATTGCGAAGTATTGATAACAAATTTAGGTAGGGGTAATAAGTTCATTTTTGGGTGCATAAAATTGATAAATATATTCTCCCATCGACGTCTCGGACTTAGATACTTAGAAATACTTGCCGGTTCAACGCTCTATGTTAAAAGTCATCTAAATGCTACAAGCTCTATGTAAACAAATTATAAAATTTGAAAGGAAGCTTCAGTGTAATTGTCAATTTAACATTCAATAGAATCAACTTTTGAGAATCTATGTATATTAAGTTAATAGCTTATAATATTTATTAAATATTAAGTTAAGTTAGTTTTGGTCATGTTTATGAGACGCAGAAATAGCTTATTCAATCAAAAAAAATGTTATATACTAAAAAGTTGTAGATCATTACATTTTGTGCGAGATAAGATTTTTAAAGTAAAAATTTGCCTATTCATACTCTGAGATATTTCAAAAAAACAGAAATTGTAGATTGGTTTTTGATAAACTGTGTTAAAAATGCAAACATATCACGAATAGTCCAGAGGAATAAGCTTCGAACATTGAACTCTAAAAATGAAAAGGTCTGACTGCTGCCAGTTGTTCACCACGCTTAGCTTTTTAGTTAGGTTTTCTATAAAAGCGTGCTTTTCTAGTTTTTTAAAACTATAATTTTTTTTGTAGATGCTGTTTTACTATTATTATATAATTATTAACCAAAGTTATCATATTACAAACTGTATCAACCAAATTCCCTTTTTAATCGACTATGACCATAACTAAGGATTTACCCCAGGTAAGAGTTGAAATAAAACATTTTTTATACAGTATTTTCAAATTTTAGTCAGAAACTTCTGTTCGAGACAGCTTTATTTAATTTTCCGTCTACTTTGTTGATTATTTGATCCTGATCCTCTTGAATGATTTTCTGCTTTCTCTTAATTTTTTTCCGAGCCCATTAAAAAAAAATCCGTAAAGCTAAGTGGCTAGTTGTAAACCATATCTAAAAGAGGTAAGAACATATTTTTTCTTCTGGAAGCTTATCCCACCAGCCGTAACCGAAAGCCATAGCTCACCTCCGGTGTCCTTGGAAGCCCTGATGCTTCAGGTGACCGATTGTTCTAGAAATAGAATGAGGAAAAGAATGACGTCTTATTCCTCCTTTTATGTTTCTCTTGTATTTCTATTTGACAAGGGAATGATTTACAACTTGGCAGACAAAAGATTACTTTAGCGGCACTATTAGCTGATTCATAGCCTTCTCAATGGGCTCTATTTTCATCTTTGAGTTCTTATTTCAATGCTAATTTTCTGTTATATTATTTAGAAAAAAAGAAAATGCAAAAAAAAAATAAAGTAATTTATCATCACCCTTATACTTTATTTTTTTCTGTAATAGCTGCTGCAATCAAAGAATGACCTTGATTTTATAATTATAATAACAATTAAAGAATATTGATTAGCAGTCTTTCTTGTTATTGAAATTACTAACGTAGTCACTTTAGTCCTAACGATATATAAAGAATAAAACTTATGTGTTTAAGATTAACACGACAATAAACTGCCCTTCGTTTTCAACTTCAACATTTACTAGACAAATATGCTAATTAATTTTAAAAAACTCATCCACAAGATATTAAATAAAGGACGTATGGGTTTAAGATCTGGGGCTCCACTAAACCATCTCATTCATCTCGCATCCAATCTTTGCAATCCTAAATCCTTTGAGAAGTCCTTAATGCTCCTTACTTTCTTACAGATAAAACTATCCTTAAAGCCTTGATGTTCTATATGTTGCTGATTTATTCCAAACCAAACACCTTTCCTTTCATTCAAATCCGCTAGTATCTCAACTTTTTCCTCGGACCTTCTCATATAGAACTTTTATTGAAGTGCTACGAATGGGTAGTTTGCTTTACAAGATATTAACAACATGGTATTATCACATTTACTAGTTATATTAATTTATATACAGCTACTGAATTGATTTAAAAAAAAAGAGTTTAAACCTTTGTGGTAGCTTCTTTATAACGATATGGTGAGCCGGCTGCTAAGTAGAATTAGTGTCATAGTGTTAGTCAACTATTTATGATTCACGTGAAATTACATCAAACGGTTTCGCTTCCGAAAAAAAGAGCTCATAAATAAGTTATTCCTAAGCTATGAATAGATTCATTGTCAACCATTTTAC
>RCWM02001265.1:0-57534 GCA_003667255.2 Euschistus heros | reverse complement strand
GTTTGCTCAGTCCTAGGAAATTGTCTTAGCAATTTACATAAACCATCCAATCCAGTAAAAAAAACTTATTTCATTTAATAAATTCAACAATATTTCTGTAAGAAAAAAATCACTGTTTATTAATTTAAAATATTTTACCGTTTTATATATGTGTTTAATAAGTATAAAACATCTAATTAAAACAGTCAAGAAAAGATATCCATGTATATAGAGGAAAAGGTATAGATATGGGCACCACTTTTGTTTTTGACTTATTGTTACTTTTAACTTGAAAAATTCTTGATTTTTGTCTTTCATTAACACTGGGGTGTAAATAGGGGCCCTTTAAAAAAAAAGTAACCAAAAAATATAATAAGGCAACTTGAAACGGTAGAGTTTATTCATTACAGAAAAAAAAGTCATTTACAGATATCGCAATCATAACTGGCTCTTTCAGCCATGGCACGATCTAAGTTCCCACATTTTAGGAACATTTTACCAACACCTCTACCCAATTGTCTTCAAAGAACTTTCCATCCCAAAAGATGCAAGTTGTAATCTCTAACAAGAGATATGTCAAAGTTACCGGGGAAATGGGGGTCCATATTTACACCATGAAAGGGTGCTCATATTTACACCACCTCAACCTAAGAACTATGGCCATTAAAATACATGTAATCTAAAAGCGTGCGTGACTAAAGGTGTGCTTCAAAAAGTAGCTTAAGATCTCCGCTTTCCAGGCCAAAATAAACACCAATTTGCACAATAACTAAAGCTGTATCCACACTAGTTGAAGGAATCCAAGGAAAATCCAACTGCTATCTTATATTGGCAAATGGCTCCATAGACAGTCCTCGTCGCCAGACTTCAATATCAGCCGTAGTCAGTAAGGAGGGTTGCCCATATTTACATTAGTGCCCGTTTTTACACCTTTTCTTCTTTATTTAAATAGGGTTTGTCGATTCGTATGGTTTAAGAATGTAAGTTATTTCGTTGTCTATAATATGTATGATAGTTTTATGATGTCTTGGAAAGCACAGTATGTCATCATAAAGCGATCATGCAACATATGTCTGCACAAAGAAAAAAATAAATGCATAAAGTTATGAGAACTTGCGCTAAGTATCGTTCAAGTGAAAATACAATATACTAAAAAAAAAAAAATTAAGTTATCTAGGAATGTAAAAAATAGCCAGAATCACTTTGAGAATCGATAATTTAAAGTCAATTCCGAAAAAAACAATACCACTTTTGACACATAATTATTTGAGTACTTTACATCGATTCGTCTCCATAATGAGAAAAGAAAAATAAATACATAAACACTGCTTGGATCAGATGTAAGTTCAAGAACACAGTTCTCTTCAAAAATCAAATACGCATATTACTGATGTGTTGGTAAACTCTGAAACTGGTTCTGTTTGAAAATCGATCTTGATTCTCGACAGTGATAGATCTTTGAATAATTATTACCAAAAAAAAAATAATATCAATTTCAAAATATAATGTAAATGAGAGTTGAAAATCAAATGCCTAGCGCTGTATTAAAAAAAAACAGTGATGACTCAATAAATAAATAAAGTAAATAGCAAAAAGAATTTTTATTCTCTTTACAAATAATATAGTAAATAGTGGATTCAGACGATCTAAATCTTCACACATTCTGGGGTTTATTTCTGTTCTTTTAAAATGGTTGATGTTACCAAAAGCTTCCATTTAACTACATAGTTTGGCTTCCAGTAAGCGTGCTACTATTGAACGCAAAAATTACTTACTTGCTAAAGATGAAAATATTACCTCTTTTTTTTTTAACATTAGGGAAAGAAATATGAAAAGAAATATTAATTACATAAATAGGTATCAGAAAATTATTGTAATTAACTGCATGATGAAAACAAAATTTTCCCTTTAGCTCTCGTAACTAACGAATTCCCAGAAATGAAAATCAGCTGCATTTATGGATAAAAATATAATCAAATTTCTTTTTATATATCCTTATTAAGGTCAGTTCGTCTGTCGTAAAGTTTTCTACTCTTAAGAGTATCACATTTAGTGAGTAAAAATTTCATTAGAGCTTCAAGAATATGGAGTACACACTTTTATTTCTCTTGGTTGAAGTTTTTTTTTTTTTTTTTTTTTAACTCATACCATTTCAACTTTTCTCATTTTCCACCTGGATATACACCTGGTGCTGGAAAGTTGAAATAATAAATAAAAAACTAAAAACACTTTCATAAAAATGGGACAGTACTGAAAGTTGATGTTAGCTTGTGGTCATTCCCTTTATAAAGTTGTCCCTAAACTCTAGTTTGTACACTATTTAGTCTAGTTTCTTTTTTTTTTTTTTTTTTTTTTTTTTTTTAATTTTTAATTATGGACTTTGTGTCACGATCCGATAATAAATAAAACATGGGAGAAAAGTTATGAAATTGATTAGTAGTTGAGGCTGTTTAAGAATCTGTCTGACTAATCGCTATGGCTAATTTTTCCTGGAATAGATAAGTGTTCATACGGGTCATATATAATCACAGAGGAAATAGTAAATTATAACATCAAAATATTTTATTCATGTTTTTGTTCATTTACATTAAGTTATTTATGATAGTGTCTACTTATACCGTGCAAGTTGACTATATTAAAAAATGAGAATGGCTACATTAAGGACTCATACAACTAAACTTATCTTATTGTAAAAAGGATTTTATCTGTTTGCTTTTCATTCAAAAAGTTTATAAAAAATGTATTAAATTTAAAATATATAATAATATAAACGGTAACTTGGCTATTATTAAATAGTCTGTTCTGATCCCAATTAAAGTTTGTTATTTCGTGGAAACCAGGAGAAGAATTTGATACAAGATGAATTGGATTTTTTTTTTTTTTTTTTTGTTCTTTATATTTACAATTATAATAATTAAATAATATAATATAATAATAGAACAGAAAAAAATGATAAGGTCCCTGCTTACATAAACCTAATAATGTTCATTCAAAAGTCTTGAAACTCTGTAGCTATCAGAAAGCATTCCCTATGAATCGAATCCCACTAAGTCATATAGCCGAAAATTAGTGAGGGATATCATTTACTTTTATAGTTTGTTTTTTTCTTATTTTAAAATGTCTTATTGAATAAATACTATAAGTTCCCTCATTCAAAAGTAACAGGTAATATGAATGACAACTAATCCATTCAAACAATAGATACAATGAAAGATAAAAAAAAAAAAAATTAATGAAAATACAATCAAACTGTATATACAATATATACAAGCATCTCGAGGCCCCAGAACAATCTGTCTCCCAACTTATGGAAGTTGAAGTTGAAAAAGAAGAAAGGAAAACTAAAAGAGATCCCAGCGCTGCTATCAGATGCATCATCATTTCAAAATCTAGGCGAAACGAGATCATATCATCATACGCTATAGAACATTAATGCAAGACTTGAGCGGAGAAGCTGGCCATTACCACAACTTCTATAAAATAAATATTTATTATAAGCCAGAGGGTTGGGATTTTTGTGGTGGATAATTAAAAATTTAAGTGGTATAAGATCAAGCACAACTTGACTGATATATATTGAGATTATAACTAGAGTTTTGCCTCAGACATAATATCGCACATTTACTTCAAAAATCTGTATTTTTGATTAATCTTAAGGTTCTCAATAGTCTTATATGAAATGTCAAAAACGTATCGAGTCAACTTCAGATCCCGCCTCATTCACCTCACTTGCGGTAGGGATTAAAAGATAATTCAAGACTACCTTCGAATTTTCATACAAGACTGAAAGAATTTTACATTTTATTAACTCAGGTTTTTGAGTTGTGTCACTTTTGAAATGCATGTACGATATAGACCATTTAGAATAGTACAAAGAAATTCAGATTGGAAGGATTGAATGCCTATTAGAATTAATTAACATATTATACTAATGATAAATCAAATGATTTCAGGGATCTACTGATGAAGACAAGGAAAACTTAAATTTTCTATATAGATATTTTTAATGCATTTAAGTTATTATATGAGATACCTGTAGGCCTAATTAATGGGGCTGTAGCTAACATCCCGCGGGAACCAGGAGCCGTGGGAAGTAGGGACTGGGATTTGGGCCTCTGATTATTATGTTACTAATCCTAGTGCCTATCCTAATATATATACTCCTCCGTCCAGTTGTGGAATGAGACAATGTGAGACCGATTTTCACTACAATTTTGATTTTTATTCCTTGGTTTATTATAATTATTTGTTAAATCGTTCTAGAAATGCTAACCAAATCTCTCATTATTCACTTCCTTCATTACAGTTAAAGAATAAAGAAAAGTTTCATGGCGTGTCTTTAGACCTAAAATAGTCTAACAAACCTATTATAGAACAAGTAATCAATAAGTATATAACCTCTTAAGTGAACCAGACATAGTGAGACAAATCAGGTTAGAAAGACTGAGGTGGGCTGGTCATGTGGCTCGTATGTCAGAGGATGAGATCCCCAAAATAATAATAAATTACGATATACACAGTCCGTCTTAGATGGATAGACGGCTTAGCACATGATGCTAGGAAGATCATGGGATTCAGGAATTGGAGGATGGCTAACTAAAGACGTACAGACTAGCAGAAGTTGTTTAAGGATAAAAAAAAAATTAAAACCTGTACCATTAACAACCCGTGAAGAGTCTCAGATTCAATACTTAAGTAAGGATGTTACTAGGCCGACGGTTGTAAAAGGATTAGGAAATTACGCTCAACCGCCCAGCTTTTTCCCCATTTAAGCTACATTTTAGAAGCTGCTGGGTGTGCCCCAGGAGGGTTCTCCTGACTTCGAAGTGTAGCTAAGACCGAAATAACATAAAATAAATTTTCTGCCTTCAGTCGAACTCGAGCTCGGGCTCAGGAGCTTGGTCAAGTGCCTTACCCACTGAGCTACCTTGCCTCCTGTTTGTGGTTGCACAAACTTTGCAAGGGACAAGTAATGGTCGTTTGAGTGATTAGAAGAAGAAAGGTAAGTTTAATTAACCAAGGGTATATAATAAAATAAGAACGTAATAGATAAGAAATTGAAAAATTACAGGATCAACGGAGGAGAAGTACACAACTAATATCATGCAAGTTTCAAGATCCGCCTTATTGGACAAAAAAATACTTAAAATGCTCAATTTACAAGGAAAAACCATGGGAAAATATAGTAAAAAATCGAGTAAAGCTACGAAAAGTTTGGCAAAGAGTCCCCAAGCGGATCCCAAGGAGCCGACAGAGAATTCCCTCAGGTTCAAGTTTAGGGCAGAAAGAGAGATGTTACTTCCTCATTGTTCCTGACGGAAAGTCTATCCTCTTTCAACAATCAGCCATCATTACATAACATTTATGGGCACTAATGTATTCTGAGAATAAATTAGGAGCGGAAAAAAAACCATGATTAGCAGACTAAATAAGCAGATTCACGCATAATTGGAAATAAGGATAAATTTAATGAGGAATAGATAAATGATGCTCCACAACAATGATTGTAGGTTTAATTGAAAGCTTCGGTTAAAAAATAATAATAATTTTATAAATTCATCTTCAGTTTAAGGCTCAGAAATAGTACCATAAGAAAACTATCGATATTCCATATATTTGAATCTATGAAAAAGCAACTATTACTATTCAGTAGGAAAAGTAACTACCCCAAACTTTGTCCACCTAATTTATTCCCTGAGGGTTAATCTAAGTGCTGTGAGAAAAGTATTTCAATATATACATTTTTTTTTTCAGTATGATTTAAAATTTTATCATTAATAATGTTTGTTCCACCATAGTAATAAAATATTATGGTGGCTAGCAGATAGTGATGCATGGGGGAGATAACCATATCCTGACTAATGGTGCGGAGGAGATGACTATTATGAAGGTCGATAGAGATATCGAAAAGAAGAAGGATAATCGATAGCCTGAGGTTGATGTGATGTATTGCTACCACATCAGCCCTACCTGGGGCTACCAATGGACCGAGCTCCAAGATAAGCCAACCCTCCCTCCAAAGTAGATTCAATGAAATATACTGACCGTTATATCAGTAATTGAAATTGAACTTTTTATAACGAAAATGTATACGTTTTTATTATGTTATCATAAAGGAATCAGCGATTCAATTACTTTAATATAACGCATATAGAATATCAAATATTTTATTATATTTACTTCACTGCTGGAATCTATTGTATAATGCTTTTTTTTTTTTTTTATGAACTAACGGTTTTTTCGGAAAAATATGTTATAAAAAAAAAAATGACCGTAAATAATAAATGTAATAAATGTAATAAAACTGTACTAAAAAAAAAAAGCCTCATCAGTTATGATATGTTATAAAATAAATAATTTCACTTGTTCAATTGTTGGTGAATATGTATGTAACTCCAATATCAAATTTCATCATAGTTGTTTTTATGTCCGATTCACCCTCTCCCTCCCCCCTCAAAAAAAATGAAATCAATAATGTTTCACCCCGATTAATTGTTGGTATATATGTATGTAACTCCAATATCAAATTTCATCAAAGTTGTTTTTATGCCCGATTCACCCTCGCCCCCCGAAAAAAATAAAAAATTAAATCAGTGTTGCTTCACCCCTATTAAAGTATTGGTATATATGTATGTAACTCCACTATCAAATTTTATTAATGTTGTTTTTATGTCCGAAGAGACAAAAGCGCCACGTCCGCGCCACGTCCGTTCTGTGTGAATTGGGCCTAAGATTCAAATGAACAACTTAAATTTGTCCATGCCTATTCTCAAAATTTAACTAAGAGTCGAATTTTGATGATAATATGTATATACACTGCCGGTCAAATTTATGGGACTACAATGAGTAAAAATGTGTAAATTTAAAAGTTTAATATCTTCAATATCATTTCATTTCTCTTTCTCTTTCTCTATGTACACATGCTTTATGTATTACATGCAAAACCAATTTCTTTCCTCTTTTCAGTTTTTCTCTACAATGCATGTATTCTGAGAATTTCCATGTTGGAAAGAAGGGTGCTTATTTGATGAAAATCTAATTAATTTTGAAATATTTCAACGAAAAATTCTACGAATTCATTTAAGTCTCCTAGATGTTCTTTTTTGTTTTCTAACTCGCATTTCATATTTTTTAATCCAAAGTTTTTTTCTGTTGGAATATGAAATCTTTAGTATCAAAGTGAAAAAAAGAAAATATTGATTTGAAGCTCCTGAACTTTAATAAGTTAATTGAATGTTATTAAATCAATTAATTTTTCACAGAATATAATTTTATTTTTTTAACTTTACCGAAATTGTTTCAGGGTCTTCTAAAATATTAAATTTAATTAATATTAAAAAGTTTTTTGCATTTGTATTTTTTTTCTAGAAAATAATACTGCACTGAACTTTTATGGCCCATATTAATATTGTTATCCATTCCTCACGATTTACATTAGAATGGTGATTTTCATTAGCATTATTTTATTTTTAATAAGGTTTTATTCATTTATTTATTGAGTAAGGTATGCTATTTCTTACCCATTTAAATAAAGACGGTGATATATATATATATAATCAGTCATTAGCCCTGCTTTCAGAATTTTATTAATGAGGTTTCATTAAAGTTTAGTTGTTCTTTTAGAGCAGTTAATAAACGGTCTTGATCGTAAATAAGAGATAGTTAAAATAGACTAATGAAATTATGTCTGCCCTTATTTACTCTATAAGGTTCAATAGGGTTGTAAACAGCCCTCCCATGAGCTGTTCGTCGTCTTACTGATAATTCTCTTTAACACGTGAGAGGAGCGGAATATTATCCAAAGAAAATGTTGATAAAATTTTATATTCTTTGTTCTTTATCTATCTAAGTCGTAGTCCATCATAGTTGCACTTTTGAAAGCTCTTTGCCGCGAATCCCTCCACTTCATCACACAGTATCCTGAGTCCGGCCCGGAGGACCATAAAAAGAACATATCTCTTTCCCTGTGATGCACACTAGGGTAGAGTCCCGCTATCGCCCATAGGGTATCACCCCTCTTATCCGCCAATAAGGAAATTGCTTTTGTGAGACAGGGAACCAATCTCCTCATGGAAGGGCCTAAGTGATCCGAGGGAAAATTTTAAAAACACTCCTCAACACCCTCCTCATCCGCTGTATCAGGCTTAAAGCCGTCCTAAAGTGATGGAGTCAAAGGCATAAAAAGTTTTAATTCAATTCCGGTCGGTGACAATGACGCTTGTTTGTATCGGCAAATGTGCTCGATGGAACAGATGAGCTTTACCATCTCTTCTCGTTGAATATTTAACATACAAAGGTCTTGGAACTTTCACTTAGCTTTAATTATTTTTTTATCAGCCTAGATTATGTAAGCTGCCTCAAATTTATGATTCTTAAATATTTAAAGACTAATATTCAATAGTTATGAGACATCTATAAGAAGATTGTATTTAAATTCATCTCGGATCGGAAAAAATTACCTGTTAATTAATTAATTCAATCTACCGCTGATCTTAATAGCATATAACATGTAGTAAAATTTTCTCTAGTTAATATTTTACTCATTACTTCAATACTTTTTTGTTTGAGTGATTAAAGTATAGTTGACTGTTATGATATTCTTTTGTTTTATCATCTTGATTTATGCATTCCAAATTTATAGACCCCTTAAAAGAATTTACATTAAGAAAACTTAAGCAATCCAATCTAAATTTCGAAAACTTGCATCATTTACATCTGATCAGACCTACATATCCCAAAAGCGATGTCGTTTTATTCCCAAAAGTTTTATAGAACAGACAGATACAGATTTTATGGCTATAGTCTCAGACAGGATTAAAACCATTAGATATTTTGCCGTATCATGTAGTCCATTTTAACAGATATCACAACAGTTATATTAATAATATTACATTAAAAAAAAAAAAAAAATGTTTTGCTGGGATTTCTTTGACTCTGGCTTGTCCCTCTATAAGCAGGTAGACAGCCTTTTTCGGGGTTTCCCAGTATACCATGTAAGACTGTTGAGTACATTATATATGTATAGTAAATACTTATTGCTATATCGGGTTCTGTCGAGTCCGGATCAGCATTAATCTAAAAAGGAACGTCAGTCAGGGCCTACTTGCCTGAAAAATATTGAATGTTCTAAAATAATAAAGTAAATAACATAATCAGCACTGATATACACTCAACTATCGTTTGAACTTCTTAGCATCATATTTCTTCTCTCAAAGGTTCAAAATGTCGGGTCAGGATAATGAGGTTAAGTTAATCATAAAATAATAATAATAATAATAAATAAATAAAAATATAAATCTAAAAAGGTAAGACCTGATTTAATGAGTGCTAAACAACTGGTTAATAAACTAGACTAGTGTTAAGTGAAAAACAATGGCTGACACATAATATTACTAATGGAAACAGATAGCAATATTAAGTTTAATTTAAAATACATGGGTTTAACACACATTGCAATAAATATGTATAATGATTTTATTTATTTTTTTTTTTCATTTAGTTCTAATATTTGTTTTCTTATTCTACGTATTATTATTTAAATTTTATGTGTAGTTAGAGCTATTTTTTTATTATTTAATGTGACTGCATATATTGTACTATACTTGCATCCCCCGCCACGGCTTCGCCTGCTCTCATAAATAAAGAACTTGGAAAAATTTAAGTAATTATAGTTTTACTTGCTCATTGATAAAATCTTGTATTGAAGTGTGCAATCGAGCATTACTTATTCAATGATATTTTCGCCTACAGCAGTAATTGTTATCCTGGTTGAAATTGCATTGGTTAGGTGTTTGAAGATTGCGTTAAAGCATAATTAGACGTTCAACTTTTTACTTTTAATTTATCAGTTGGTAATCCAGATGGACAGAGACTATTTAGAAACTCTTGCGGATAATGAATTTCATTGTCAGTGCTTACAACTAAAGTCCTGTGAATCATATTTTTACACACAATACCAAAAGGTAGAAGACTGACAATTTGATTTGGTAATAATTTCAAACCATAAAAGTCACAGTGTGGCAAACCTCATTTCTGGCACTCAACATTGTACATTTAATTTTTTATTATTATAAATGTTATTACAGCTAAACCACCCAAGAAATATGGAAAGAAGTAAAAATTCGTTATAAATGGGTCCTGTAGTTTGATACTTTACAGCGGATGGTGCTAACCACTATATCGGTCAATTTCTAAACCTCACTGGGAACCACATGTCGCTCCACAAATTTAAATCATTTTTAATAATTTAATTCAATAAAAGTAAATTTTTTTATCCATGTCTAGTTCTATACAACACATTATCTTGGAACCTAATCTTGGATAGCGTTTGCCACCTATCAGTCTATTTTCAAACTTCATTAAACCCAGTATATTTATCGCTTTTTTAATAGCAAATTAACGGAAAATCAATTTTTTATTGCTAATAGCAATTAAGATAATAACGGAAATTGGTAGAGTAGTTTTTAGTGATCACAAACGAAAAATGGCTTGTCCTTTTATATAATAGCTAAACCCACCAGAATCCGATGGAAGATAAAAAAATCAATGAAAAAACTTTTGTTGTATAGCAGGAGATACTAAGTAATGAAAACTAAAATAGCAATGATATTACATATATTAATATTAACATCAGTCGTTGAAAATGCTGCAGAGCATAATTTAACGTATTTATATTAATTGACAATGTAAGATTAATAATTTTCTGAAGAACCTTAGTTTAGTAACCAAATATTATGCCTCTTCCGTTATTTCTTGAAGCTAGAACATAATTATCTATGATTAGTTACTTGGCATAATCCTTGTCAGTTCACCAAATAGTTTAATTTTAAAATAGGAGCAACATGAAAAATATTTATTTATCCTACTTCTTAATTTAAACGGATTATTCATAATAATTTTTTTGTTACTTTATTCTTATTTTGCTGGCTTCTCATTCCCCCTGCCTTGCTTTACTTAGCGTAGTACATCCATCCCGGGGCCTGTTCTATTGTTGTTTGTCCATATAATTAGCCGGCTCTGGCAGAGGGGATCTGGGGAACTGAGCTCAGTTTCAGTTGAAGAGCTTCTATCCGATAAGGGCCAACTTCTTAAGGAGTTAAGTTTCTCAACTGATTATGCGTCAACATACTGTTTGCCATCTTTATGACAATAGCAGATTATCCTTCGACAGGAATTATCTGAATCGGATGGAATTATAATTATATGTTGATATCAGTCATTTGCTACGTGCAGTTGAACATTTATTATAAATGCAGGATATTGTTGTCATTGGGCTGCACAATTAGTTATTACTGAAATAAATAAATCATCTAATAACTAAAGGCAAATATATTGTAATACATATGTCCATGTTCTTTTTAATAGATATTTGCTGCATTCAATAAATATTTGAAATCACCAATATGTACGCATATGGATAAACTTTTATATTATTTGTTCTTTTATAACAATGCTGCCAATCTGCTTACAACACCTTCCATTTAGCCCCTTCTCGCACTTCCAAAATCACGTTAGTTTATCTGGTTACTATTTTAATGAAAAAAAAAAAATAATAAAATTAGATACAATTATACAAAAAAATATTGACAAGGAATAGAAACTTTTAAAAGTTCATTTGTTTCACACAAATTTGGAAAGATAATTCCACAGATTATTTAATTTTTTTTTTTACAAATATATATACATATATTATACATCAAGTTAATATATTGATAATGATAAAAATTACACGTCACTTGTTTTTATGGTAAAGCAACTACCCATTGGTAGCACTTATAAAGGTTCTATATAATGAAGTACTACTGAAGGTCCCGAGGCCATCTTCTTTTCAGGTGCCTCAGAGGGTTATCTGGAATGGAGTGAGAAGCAAGTTGTGATACTAATGGATTTGAATGGTTGTGGAGCTTGCTATGAATGGATAGTTATCTGGTGTGAGCTATGTATATAAAGATCTTTGTGAATACATTTGTTTGTGACGAAGTGTGGGTCATTTAGGATTTTTCTAAGGATTTTGGATTGTAAGAATTGGATACGAGATAAATTGGATGGCTTACTGGAGCCCCAAAGCTCAACTCCGTATGTCCAAATCGGTCTAATTATTGTTATGTAAAAGATTCTTTTGTAACTTTTTGGAAGGTTAGAACGTTTCTTGTCGTTTTAGTACTGTATGTGGATTCCAAGTAAGACGTTGATGGAGTCCTAGGCAGCAGATCTGTTCAACGGGGATTAGTGGAACATCATTAAAGGATACTGTAGGACAGGAAGTCATAGGTTTAGTACGAAGGGTAAATTTTTTTTGATGGGATAAGAATAAGAATTTATAACTGTTGTTTACTCAATGAATTTTCTATTAAGCAGTCTCTCTCACTCACTCACTCACTCCTTCTCTTGTTTTTCTCATTATTCAAAATGTGTTTCTGTATTTTTTAATATGATATTAAATTGTTTAAATAAGATCTATTTAAACGCTGATAACATTACTTCTTTCGTTACAGGTATGTGAAAAGTTCTTTGGAGAGTCATGCTGTTAGTACAAGTAACTAATTTTTTTTAATATTCAATAATTACAATGATTAGGAATATTTTTTTAAATTTTATTATTTTTATTTATATTGCATGTCATAAAAACCAACATACAGAAAGAAATGTGACCATATGCCATAAATTTTACTTGAATAAGATAAATTTTTATATTTCTAACGTATCACTTGGAATAATCTTGTTTATTCCTAAATATTATGCGTATGTTGTGGAAGCTTTAAAACAATTAGTTATGCAATAAAATGACTTCATTGAACCAAAACGATTAGAAAAATCAATAACTTAAGTAAAGAAGTAAAATAAAATCTGATAATTATAAAATCAGGTTTAGTTATATGCCCTTTAGTCAACTTGTTAAAGTATATTTTTTGATAAATTTTATACGGTCATTCTTCAATCCCCGATTTTGAACTTACTCAAGCCAATATTCTAATTTTAAAATCATGTTGTGCAATGGAAGAAATCATTTTTAATCTGAATAAAGGTTTGGATTCATTCATTCACTCAGGTATCGTGTAGTGTATTAAATACTGTTTAATTTTTTATGTTATGTGAGATAATTCTTAGGCAAGCAATTTTGCGTGCATAAGCGGTTAGTTGATTTTTTCCAATATTATTCTAAATATAAAATTAAATTGGCCCCATTTCAATAACAGTGAAGAAAATTATTATTGATTAAATAATAATACGTCAAATTCGGTCAGGATGTGAACAGCTAATGTTACTTGCTTTGTTAATTATACCCTCAAGAATAGGCTTAATGGTAAAAGTAGATTCTATTATAATGTGGTATAATTTTTTTTTTTTTTTAGGTAATGTCAAACCCTAAAAATCATTATCCCCTAAAAATACCAACCTGACCATTGTCTTCATTAAGAGTTCTCATTGCCACGGTATCTGCTACCACATTCCTAAGGACTCCTTGGCTTGAAAAATGTAAAACTTAAACCATTCAACCAGAATTTAAATTTTAAACATATTCCGAGTATGAATAGTCTGTGAGAAAAAAGTTCACAATTGATTTCAAAGCTGATTACTTTATACAGCTGTTACTCTGGATTATGAATTCGGCATCAGAGTGGTATTCAATTAAAATCTGTGTTGTATAATTTTCTGTATATTTCTGGTAATGATGTTATGAGTTGCGTAAGGGTAGTTTGGTATTTATATAAAGCCAACGTTCTTGTAGTGAGATCATATTAGTGAAATAAGATGTTGAAAGTTTATTTTGTCGTCTTCATAGGCTTTGCATTTTTTTTTTTTTTTAGTTGAAGGCTCATTGTTCGAAACGAGCGAAAACCTGTGAAACGGTATCCAAAATTTAACGAGTTTTGTTGCCTAGGTCTTGGATTTTATTGTAATAATTCTAAAGTTTGTTAACAATCTAGGATTGATTTAACTGAAAAAATAATGTTATTACTTTTTTATTGACTAATATCCATTGGTCTCTCAATAGTTTTTACTATTAGGCTTATCCTTCTTTTCTGTCTTATCAAATCATGGAAATTCAAAGATACCCTTCACTTCGTGTGAAGATGAACCTTTTGTAAAGAAATTCGTCCTCAACAAATTCATAAAATTTTATTCTTCTACTCTGTATGCACCGAGTCGACTTGTCTAATCTCTTTAAAACCTGTCGCCTTCACGAAAGTTTCTAACTCTTTCTAACCAATTTTATTATTTTTTTAGATATTTCTGATTTATTTGTTAATCTTTTCACTATTCAAGAAGTTTATTCAAATATAAAACTCATTAATGAAGAAATATTTTGAGAAGGAGTCAGGTTATGAAAAAGTTAAAAAAACAAACAAAAAACACTTACTGGAGTTCCGACGTTTTGATTTGCCTCTCAAGCCTTCTTCAGAGCTAAAAGTAACAAAGAAACATTATGTGAAGAAGAAGTTTAATATGGAATGTAAATAGGAAGATATGTTTATTTTTCTTACTATTTATTTTGACTTATTACCCTTCTTCGTCTCATTTTTTTTTATTTATAGCCCTTGCAAAACAGTCGGAACGTCGGCACTCTACTATTTTTTTTTTTTTGCATGTGTTCCTTTTTTACGACCCGACTAGAATAAAACATTCTATGTTCATACAACATAAAATATTTTACAGTCAGTCAACTATGATGTGTTTATTATATAATTCATCTTTTTAACGGTGGCAGAAAAATATCAAAGTAATTAAAAAAAAATCTTAAAATTAAAAAAAATCGAATGGTATTTATGTAAAATAGCGTGTGTTCTAAATTCGATGTGATTTTATAAATCTAAATAATTTTCAAAATTTATTTTAATAATAATTGGGTCAGACTGGTTGTTCTCAATTTAAAAAGAATAAATAACGTATAAACAATGTTTATAACTGATAAAATAAGAACAGTTCTGAAAATATTAAAATGGAAGAGCTTGAGAGAAGCTGCATATTTGCATATTTTGGTTGTGATGAGGTAGAGAATTGAAGCAGAAAGTTGTTGAGTGCTGCCATTATCGTTAGCCTTATCCTTGCATTCATTGGCCTCTGGGTCCTCGATTAAATAGCCCAGGCCTCTGCCCAATGGCCTTCATCCGTGTCAAACAAAGACTCAGGTACCAAGCATTGTTGAAATATTATTTGTCTCAGTGGATTTTGCCTAGCAATGATGTAAAATATATAATTTCTAATATATATTATTTTTTTATATGTATATTAAAAAAATGATTCAATTAGAGTAATATATCAGAAAAAATCACTAACAGATATATTATGATTATATATATATACATATATATATATATATATATATATATATATATATAGAGAGAGAGAGAGAGAGAGAGAGAGAGAGAGAGAGAGCGAGAGATAAGATGAGCATGAGAGAGAGAGAGAGAGAGCGAGAGATAAGATGAGCATGAGAGAGAGATCTAACAAAGGGGATAGAAAGAATAAGTGGTAAAATATATGTGTCGAGTTCTTTCCTATTTTCCGATTTCTTGAATCAATGAAATTTATTGAATAAAAATATAATATAACGTTTTCTTTTGTATTTTTTTTATTTATTTTTTTGAGTGGGGAGGGGAAAGATAATATCGCTTAAAAAAGCTAGAAACTGGAACAAATACTTTCAACCAATATTGTGGGTAAATATAATATTTAAAAATACTTGTGGATTCTTCACCCACTGCTTATATTTATTTTCATTATAATTTCTAATGCTTCGTTGTTCCATACATTCTTCGACTATAGCCCTGAAAAAAATTTATGATGGAATATATGTGTGTATATCTATCGTTGTATAAAATTATATTAATGAATTACTTATTCCACTGATCCCTGTAGAATATATCAGCTATGTAGGACTCCCTTCAAGTAGATAAACGTAAACTTGAGATCTACATAAAAGGTGAAAACGACAAGAAACTGCACATCGTTTTCATATTCTTTATTTACCAAACAAACGCTCTAAGAAACCAAATAATTAAAAAAAGACTCATTTGCATGTATTTAACTCTATTTTGAGATAGGGGGGGGGACTAAATCATCTATTTAATGTTCTATCTATTCCTTAAAATCCGAAATCCTTAATTCTCCTTACCTAGTCACAAATAAACTTATCAATTAAGACCTTAATTTTCCTTATGTCGCTGATTTAGTCCAAACTAAAACGACTAACACGACAGGAAACTGCTTTCTTCAACATTTACTAGACAAACGTTCAAAATTTCCGATATCCTACAAAAGACTCATTTACGTGACAGTTATAAAACCTTTTAGGACATATGGAATTTATCTCTGGGGCTCTTGATGCTCCTGCTTTGTGACAAATAAATGATATGATGCATATTTAGCCCAAACCATACTTTCATACTACTTTCGTAGTAAATTCCATAACCATTTAAATCGACTAAGCTCTCAACTTGCTTTCCATTCTATTCCGGACAACCCTACGAGGCACCTTGAAAGAAGATGGCCTCGGAAACTTCTCATGAACTTTTATTTAAGTGCAATGTTACTTCAGAAGCAATACACATGTCATTGAGCATTATCTTCACTTTTACTATAAATTTATTATTTTATTTTATTGTAGACAGTTGCAAATTTCAATAAATATATAAATAAAAAAATGTTTGTTTAACCATTGTTTTTACTGAAGATATCAATTATTATTCATATAGAATTAAATGTTTTAATTTTTTTTTTTTTTTTTTTTTTTTTTTTTTTTTTTTTTTTTTTTTTTTTTTTTTTTTTTTTTTTTTTTTTTTGCGCAAAAGATAATATGATGATAAACTATTTTTTATTTTATAGTTTTTACTTATTTTTTAAATTTCAAATATAATATTTTCCTTTCGTTTTCCATTTTATAGGGTATCTTTCTCTCTTTCTTTTATCTTCAGTATCTTTTTTCATAATTAATTTTGGTATTCAATATGTTTCCATTCGCGTTGATTGGCCACACAATACCAATTTAATTTTGTTTCTTTGACCACTCCTGAAATTTATTTACACTCATCATTTCTGTTAGTTCGTTGTTCCTTACATTCTATACATTTACGTATTATTCTCTATGATTCTATTTATTTATTTATATTTTATTATTATTTTAGGTGTCGTGTACAACTTGGGCTAGAGGCACCATTATATTACATCTGTTACTGGATTTCTACATTATATTAGTTGATACAGGTTTTTTTTTTTTATAATTACAAGTTTTATGATTCTAAAAACATATTATTTTTTAAATTAAGCTTCTATACTAATAATTGTTATTTTATGCTATTGTAATTATCATAATAGTTTAAGTTTATAGTTGATCTTATGATATTCTAAGAGTGTTATAGCACCTTATACCAAGCTGTTTGAAGTTTGCTGAACGGGTCTAGTTCTAATTGAAAAGGTTTATTACCCAACAGGTGTACAAAGGCACACTCAGTGTAGGCGTGAGAGCGTGTAAGGAGTCCATAGAGGCTGGGATACCTGGAGGAGTAGCCCTAATCCTACCCTCTGGCCAGATCTGACCCTCATCAGCATTCATCGCCTTTGGACCGTGCAGCAATTGCGGCCACGGACCGCTGCTCCTGAGGACGCCTGTGCAGATGTTCCTATTGCTTCAACCTCTTTTGATTTTTTACCCTCTCTGATCCGAGCTACTGTCGGATCTAAACAACATTGTCTGGGCTGTCAGCTTCCATCACAGCTAGTTGGCAACCCATTCTGCCGGGTTATTCGAACGTATTATGGCTTCATACCGCATCCGTCAAAAACTGAATCCTCACGCTACGCTGGCTTTCAATAACTGCCTCTCTATTGCCCGTCTGTTTACTCTTTCCGTTCATATTTCATATTAGACTTGGAAAAATAAAAAATGTTTGCTATATATCGACTGAGAAAAGCATTCATGACAATCATGAATTGCAAACAAAATTTTATATCTGGCCAAACTATGAATACTAAATATCCACATAAAACATTAAGATAAAATACATCTTTTCAGCTTTGTAATACTTAAATTATATTGTCACTGATTTAACTATATGTTTAACCGATATTTTAAAAATGTTGAATTTTTCCACTTAGCACAAAAGGTGTTAAGAATTTTTGAACATGCCGAACATGAAATAGTGTCTATCCCAAAAATATTCGACCGAAAGATAAATATACATTGAACGCTGAAAATTTAACCCTAACGCTTTTGAAGCCACAATTATTTTTGCATCTCGGGTTGGACAAGGTTTTTTTTAAAGGGAAACGTACCCTTTATTGACCATCTTTATAAGACTTTATTATGCGAATGAAATAAGTAGTTTTCCTACCAAACATCTTTGACCTTTTTATTTTTATTAAATGCAACCATAAATTTTTCAATTGTTTCTAATTCATTCAGTTATAAGATGGTGTAAAATTAGCCTGCCTAAATCAGAAAAAATACAGAAACATTAGACCGTATTAAACACATATCTTTAGGAACTTATATGACAAAACAAAGGATATAAATTAAAAATTAAAAAATTAAAAAACAACCAGAATTGTAAGATATACCGTTCAAACCAGTCAAATCATCATAAATGTTTACAGTATCAATATAGGTTCTGATTTTAGATCTTATATAGCTCGTTACATTTGTTACAACAAAGGAAGTATCACAATATTGAAAATGAAATTTTAAAAAGCAAACTTTTTTTCAGAATATCAGCTCAAATACTGGTCTCATAAAAAAAGAATACTAGATACTTTTGTACGATAAATTATTATATTTAAATTATATGCATAATATACAAATACAAATTATATATATTATATACAAATACAAATCATATGCATTATTCAGATTACATACAATTTAAGACCAAATAAGAATATCTAAGCTATAGCACTTTCCCTTATAGCATTTTGAAATTTGAAATTTTTTTTTCTCATAAACGTAAACTTAGAATTTCAGGTCGATTCTTTCTGGTTGGAAGTAAGACAAACAATTGTTTCTGCTCGTTTATATTCTATGAAATCATGGCACAGCAATATATTTGTAGTTGTTTAGAATAAATCATAAAGGGATTATGACATACATATTTTTATTTTTTAATAAATGAAATATTTATTAACATTTTAAATATAACTTTGAATATGTTAAATACTCTGTATTTAATGGTGCTAACCACATATAGGTCGATTGTTTACACCTTACTGCAATCCTCATGTCGCACCACATAATTAAATCATTTTTAGTAATTATACAATTAACTATCCGACAAATTATATTAGTTTTGTTTATTATATACTAACAGGTAAAAAGTTCCATCCAATTTTTTTTCATTTTCTCGGACACATTTTTCATTTTGTTTATGTATTTATATCCCCATAATTTTTAGTCATACAAAACGTATTAGGATCATTAAAAATGTTTTATTGAATAAAATCAAGCGGTAGTTAATACAAAATCAAAATTAAGAAACTTTAAATTAAGATGATTTAGTACAGAATTATATCAAGTGGGGAATACTGGTCAAGAATTTGTTCAAAATCACATTAGGTATCTATAACATTCCATTGAATGCAATAGGTAATAAACAAAAGGGCTTATAACAAGCCTCATTAATTAAAAATTTCGTAAATTGAAAATGGATTAGTATTTTTTTAGACGCTGTTTGATATTCTCAATAATTGGAAAATTAACAGTTTTTGTGATCATAAATAAAGAATGGTCATTCAGTAAATTCATCCTACATAATAAGATACCGAGTAATATAAAACATATAAAGTTTGAACATATATGTTTATGGCTAAGCTGTGAATTATATCCAATTAAAACTGAAATATATTCACATATATATGCAAATATATAGGGTAAAATATTTAATCATCTACATTATTTAGAAAAATTATACTGCAATACACAGTTATTTTATTTATTTATTTATTACTTGTTGGTACCATGTACCACCACATTTGGTTAGAGACTTATATTAAATACTTATGCATAAGTACAAACTCAAGTAAAAAAAACTTATTAATGATATTCCACTAATCCTCATTAAACAGATCCGCTACCAAGGACTCCACTTGGACAAACTAACTTGGAATCCCCATACAAGATTATAACGACAAGAAACAGCCCGTCGTTACAGACTACTTCAACATTTACAAGAAAAATGTTCAAATCTCCCAATTAATTACTAAAGACTATTTGGACCTAGGTAGTTGAGCTTTGGGACTCTACTAAACCATCCATTGCATCTCGTATCCAATCCTTACAATCCAAAATCCTTCGAAAAACCCTAAATGCCCCTCACTTTGTGACCAATAAACTTATCCATAAAGATCTTAATGTTCCATATGTTGCTAATTTAGGCCAACCCAGACACCTATCCTTCCATAAGCTCTATAACCACTCCAATCGACTAGTCTCTCAACTTGCTTCCCCACTCCATCCCTGATAATCCTCCGAGGCGTCTGAAAATAAGATGGCCTAGAGATCTTTTAGTGTAGATTTTATTGAAGTGCTACTAGTGAGTAGTTCCTCACAAGTTATTTATATGCCATTGTATTTACTATTCTCACATTTACTTGATGTATATTCTTTTGCACAGTTGTAAATATCAATAAATGCAAAAAAAAATTAATAAATAAAATAACTAATTGTGTTGAAAAGGGAAACAATTTGAAGAAGACTATTTAAAAAAAAAAAGTCAAGGCGGGTATTAAAAAAGAAAAAACAAGAAGAGTATGTCAAGACAAGATAGACGTAAATCAGGACCGAAAACAGGATGTTTTGATTTAGTGGTAGTTTGTTTAACCAACGTTTTTTCTAATTTTGATTTCTTACCTTCGTTTTATTTGCAGTTTTTTTTATGCCGTGTAACTAAAACCTGTACAGTAGTTGATACAAGTTTATAAAAACAAACATTATAAAACGTCATCACACTTAAAAGACTCCTTTGAGAACTCCCTTATATTCTATCCAACAAGATCATTGTCTTTGCAGGAGGGATTTTAGGCATTTTATGAGAGCGCAAATAAACAGTTAACGGATGGTGTGTCTTGTTGGACACTTCGTGAGAGACTGGATAATAGAATGATGGTAGGGAAAAAAAAACAAATAAAAGTCAAAAAATATTCCAAGTATTTGAGCGGAGCTAGAACGATCAATTAATCCAATTAAACAATTCCAAGAGAAGCAAATGCGTTCGAAAGTTCACACAAAGAAAAGATTCAACGCCTGGACAGACACGAACCTATTTATTAAGCGTAAAAAATAGAATAGGAGAAGTTCCCGTACTTAGTTTTTGGTTTATATATATATATTTATATATATACAAAGTGTGAATAAAATTATGATAAATATGTATTTATGGCAATATGAAAACAAAAAAATGACAGATATTTAGATAAATACCTAGTTTTGAAGTATAAAATATATTCCTTGAATAAAACAAGACGAAAGATGTTCTCTGTCACTCACTCTCTGAATACTTTATAACATTTTTATGTAAATTCCTCCCGCTATGTGCGTGCGCCTGTTCTTGGCCTACTTTTTAAAGTCAACAGCGTTCCGTAGATAAGAAAATTGTTCCGTTTTCTCTTTAAATTTCGTCGAGGGCATTCAAAGAAACACTGTGGCTCAAGGTTTGCTCAGTCCTAGGAAATTGTCTTAGCAATTTACATAAACCATCCAATCCAGTAAAAAAAACTTATTTCATTTAATAAATTCAACAATATTTCTGTAAGAAAAAAATCACTGTTTATTAATTTAAAATATTTTACCGTTTTATATATGTGTTTAATAAGTATAAAACATCTAATTAAAACAGTCAAGAAAAGATATCCATGTATATAGAGGAAAAGGTATAGATATGGGCACCACTTTTGTTTTTGACTTATTGTTACTTTTAACTTGAAAAATTCTTGATTTTTGTCTTTCATTAATACTGGGGTGTAAATAGGGGCCCTTTAAAAAAAAAAGTACCAAAAAAATAATAAGGCAACTTGAAACGGTAGAGAGCTTATTTATTACGGAAAAAAAAATTATTTACAGAAATCGCAATCATAACTGGCTCTTTCTGCCATGGCACGATCTAAGTTCCCACATTTGGGAACATTTACCAACACCTCTACCCAATTGTCTTCAAAGAACTTTCCATCCCAAAAGATGCAAGTTGTAATCTCTAACAAGAGATATGTCAAAGTTACCGGGGAAATGGGGGTCCATATTTACACCATGAAAGGGTGCTCATATTTACACCACCTCAACCTAAGAACTATGGCCATTAAAATACATGTAATCTAAAAGCGTGCGTGACTAAAGGTGTGCTTCAAAAAGTAGCTTAAGATCTCCGCTTTCCAGGCCAAAATAAACACCAATTTGCACAATAACTAAAGCTGTATCCACACTAGTTGAAGGAATCCAAGGAAAATCCAACTGCTATCTTATATTGGCAAATGGCTCCATAGACAGTCCTCGTCGCCAGACTTCAATATCAGCCGTAGTCAGTAAGGAGGGTTGCCCATATTTACATTAGTGCCCGTTTTTACACCTTTTCTTCTTTATTTAAATAGGGTTTGTCGATTCGTATGGTTTAAGAATGTAAGTTATTTCGTTGTCTATAATATGTATGATAGTTTTATGATATCTCTATGATGTCTTGGAAAGCACAGTATGTCATCATAAAGCGATCATGCAACATATGTCTGCACAAAGAAAAAAAAATGCATAAAGTTATGAGAACTTGCGCTAAGTATCGTTCAAGTGAAAATACAAATACTAAAAAAAAAAAAAAATTAAGTTATCTAGGAATGTAAAAAAAGCCAGAATCACTTTGAGAATCGATAATTTAAAGTCAATTCCAAAAAAACAATACCACTTTTGACACATAATTATTTGAGTACTTTACATCGATTCGTCTCCATAATGAGAAAAGAAAAATAAATACATAAACACTGCTTGGATCAGATGTAAGTTCAAGAACACAGTTCTCTTCAAAAATCAAATACGCATATTACTGATGTGTTGGTAAACTCTGAAACTGGTTCTGTTTGAAAATCGATCTTGATTCTCGACAGTGATAGATCTTTGATAATTATTACAAAAAAAAAATAATATCAATTTCAAAATATAATGTAAATGAGAGTTGAAAATCAAATGCCTAGCGCTGTATTAAAAAAAAACAGTGATGACTCAATAAATAAATAAAGTAAATAGCAAAAAGAATTTTTATTCTCTTACAAATAATATAGTAAATAGTGGATTCAGACGATCTAAATCTTCACACATTCTGGGGTTTATTTCTGTTCTTTTAAAATGGTTGATGTTACCAAAAGCTTCCATTTAACTACATAGTTTGGCTTCCAGTAAGCGTGCTACTATTGAACGCAAAAATTACTTACTTGCTAAAGATGAAAATATTACCTCTTTTTTTTTTAACATTAGGGAAAGAAATATGAAAAGAAATATTAATTACATAAATAGGTATCAGAAAATTATTGTAATTAACTGCATGATGAAAACAAAATTTTCCCTTTAGCTCTCGTAACTAACGAATTCCCAGAAATGAAAATCAGCTGCATTTATGGATAAAAATATAATCAAATTTCTTTTTATATATCCTTATTAAGGTCAGTTCGTCTGTCGTAAAGTTTTCTACTCTTAAGAGTATCACATTTAGTGAGTAAAAATTTCATTAGAGCTTCAAGAATATGGAGTACACACTTTTATTTCTCTTGGTTGAAGTTTTTTTTTTTTTTTTTTAACTCATACCATTTCAACTTTTCTCATTTTCCACCTGGATATACACCTGGTGCTGGAAAGTTGAAATAATAAATAAAAAACTAAAAACACTTTCATAAAAATGGGACCGTACTGAAAGTTGATGTTAGCTTGTGGTCATTCCCTTTATAAAGTTGTCCCTAAACTCTAGTTTGTACACTATTTAGTCTAGTTTTTTTTTTTTTTTTTTTTTTTTTTTTTTTTTTTTTTTTTTTTTTAATTATGGACTTTGTGTCACGATCCGATAATAAATAAAACATGGGAGAAAAGTTATGAAATTGATTAGTAGTTGAGGCTGTTTAAGAATCTGTCTGACTAATCGCTATGGCTAATTTTTCCTGGAATAGAATAGATAAGTGTTCATACGGGTCATATATAATCACAGAGGAAATAGTAAATTATAACATCAAAATATTTTATTCATGTTTTTGTTCATTTACATTAAGTTATTTATGATAGTGTCTACTTATACCGTGCAAGTTGACTATATTAAAAATGAGAATGGCTACATTAAGGACTCATACAACTAAACTTATCTTATTGTAAAAAGGATTTTATCTGTTTGCTTTTCATTCAAAAAGTTTATAAAAAATGTATTAAATTTAAAATATATAATAATATAACGGTAACTTGGCTATTATTAAATAGTCTGTTCTGATCCCAATTAAAGTTTGTTATTTCGTGGAAACCAGGAGAAGAATTTGATACAAGATGAATTGGATTTTTTTTTTTTTTTTTGTTCTTTATATTTACAATTATAATAATTAAATAATATAATATAATAATAGAACAGAAAAAAATGATAAGGTCCCTGCTTACATAAACCTAATAATGTTCATTCAAAAGTCTTGAAACTCTGTAGCTATCAGAAAGCATTCCCTATGAATCGAATCCCACTAAGTCATATAGCCGAAAATTAGTGAGGGATATCATTTACTTTTATAGTTTGTTTTTTCTTATTTTAAAATGTCTTATTGAATAAATACTATAAGTTCCCTCATTCAAAAGTAACAGGTAATATGAATGACAACTAATCCATTCAAACAATAGATACAATGAAAGATAAAAAAAAAAAAAAAATTAATGAAAATACAATCAAACTGTATATACAATATATACAAGCATCTCGAGGCCCCAGAACAATCTGTCTCCCAACTTATGGAAGTTGAAGTTGAAAAAGAAGAAAGGAAAACTAAAAGAGATCCCAGCGCTGCTATCAGATGCATCATCATTTCAAAATCTAGGCGAAACGAGATCATATCATCATACGCTATAGAACATTAATGCAAGACTTGAGCGGAGAAGCTGGCCATTACCACAACTTCTATAAAATAAATATTTTTATTTAAGCCAGAGGGTTGGGATTTTTGTGGTGGATAATTAAAAATTTAAGTGGTATAAGATCAAGCACAACTTGACTGATATATATTGAGATTATAACTAGAGTTTTGCCTCAGACATAATATCGCACATTTACTTCAAAAATCTGTATTTTTGATTAATCTTAAGGTTCTCAATAGTCTTCTATGAAATGTCAAAAACGTATCGAGTCAACTTCAGATCCCGCCTCATTCACCTCACTTGCGGTAGGGATTAAAAGATAATTCAAGACTACCTTCGAATTTTCATACAAGACTGAAAGAATTTTACATTTTATTAACTCAGGTTTTTGAGTTGTGTCACTTTTGAAATGCATGTACGATATAGACCATTTAGAATAGTACAAAGAAATTCAGATTGGAAGGATTGAATGCCTATTAGAATTAATTAACATATTATACTAATGATAAATCAAATGATTTCAGGGATCTACTGATGAAGACAAGGAAAACTTAAATTTTCTATATAGATATTTTTAATGCATTTAAGTTATTATATGAGATACCTGTAGGCCTAATTAATGGGGCTGTAGCTAACATCCCGCGGGAACCAGGAGCCGTGGGAAGTAGGGACTGGGATTTGGGCCTCTGATTATTATGTTACTAATCCTAGTGCCTATCCTAATATATATACTCCTCCGTCCAGTTGTGGAATGAGACAATGTGAGACCGATTTTCACTACAATTTTGATTTTTATTCCTTGGTTTATTATAATTATTTGTTAAATCGTTCTAGAAATGCTAACCAAATCTCTCATTATTCACTTCCTTCATTACAGTTAAAGAATAAAGAAAAGTTTCATGGCGTGTCTTTTGACCTAAAATAGTCAACAAACCTATTATAGAACAAGTAATCAATAAGTATATAACCTCTTAAGTGAACCAGACATAGTGAGACAAATCAGGTTAGAAAGACTGAGGTGGGCTGGTCATGTGGCTCGTATGTCAGAGGATGAGATCCCCAAAATAATAATAAATAATAAAATTACGATATACACAGTCCGTCTTAGATGGATAGACGGCTTAGCACATGATGCTAGGAAGATCATGGGATTCAGGAATTGGAGGATGGCTAACTAAAGACGTACAGACTAGCAGAAGTTGTTTAAGGATAAAAAAAAAATTAAAACCTGTACCATTAACAACCCGTGAAGAGTCTCAGATTCAATACTTAAGTAAGGATGTTACTAGGCCGACGGTTGTAAAAGGATTAGGAAATTACGCTCAACCGCCCAGCTTTTTCCCCATTTAAGCTACATTTTAGAAGCTGCTGGGTGTGCCCCAGGAGGGTTCTCCTGACTTCGAAGTGTAGCTAAGACCGAAATAACATAAAATAAATTTTCTGCCTTCAGTCGAACTCGAGCTCGGGCTCAGGAGCTTGGTCAAGTGCCTTACCCACTGAGCTACCTTGCCTCCTGTTTGTGGTTGCACAAACTTTGCAAGGGACAAGTAATGGTCGTTTGAGTGATTAGAAGAAGAAAGGTAAGTTTAATTAACCAAGGGTATATAATAAAATAAGAACGTAATAGATAAGAAATTGAAAAATTACAGGATCAACGGAGGAGAAGTACACAACTAATATCATGCAAGTTTCAAGATCCGCCTTATTGGACAAAAAAATACTTAAAATGCTCAATTTACAAGGAAAAACCATGGGAAAATATAGTAAAAAATCGAGTAAAGCTACGAAAAGTTTGGCAAAGAGTCCCCAAGCGGATCCCAAGGAGCCGACAGAGAATTCCCTCAGGTTCAAGTTTAGGGCAGAAAGAGAGATGTTACTTCCTCATTGTTCCTGACGGAAAGTCTATCCTCTTTCAACAATCAGCCATCATTACATAACATTTATGGGCACTAATGTATTCTGAGAATAAATTAGGAGCGGAAAAAAACCATGATTAGCAGACTAAATAAGCAGATTCACGCATAATTGGAAATAAGGATAAATTTAATGAGGAATAGATAAATGATGCTCCACAACAATGATTGTAGGTTTAATTGAAAGCTTCGGTTAAAAAATAATAATAATTTTATAAATTCATCTTCAGTTTAAGGCTTAGAAATAGTACCATAAGAAAACTATCGATATTCCATATATTTGAATCTATGAAAAAGCAACTATTACTATTCAGTAGGAAAAGTAACTACCCCAAACTTTGTCCACCTAATTTATTCCCTGAGGGTTAATCTAAGTGCCGTGAGAAAAGTATTTCAATATATACATTTTTTTTTTCAGTATGATTTAAAATTTTATCATTAATAATGTTTGTTCCACCATAGTAATAAAATATTATGGTGGCTAGCAGATAGTGATGCATGGGGGAGATAACCATATCCTGACTAATGGTGCGGAGGAGATGACTATTATGAAGGTCGATAGAGATATCGAAAAGAAGAAGGATAATCGATAGCCTGAGGTTGATGTGATGTATTGCTACCACATCAGCCCTACCTGGGGCTACCAATGGACCGAGCTCCAAGATAAGCCAACCCTCCCTCCAAAGTAGATTCAATGAAATATACTGACCGTTATATCAGTAATTGAAATTGAACTTTTTATAACGAAAATGTATACGTTTTTATTATGTTATCATAAAGGAATCAGCGATTCAATTACTTTAATATAACGCATATAGAATATCAAATATTTTATTATATTTACTTCACTGCTGGAATCTATTGTATAATGCTTTTTTTTTTTTTTTATGAACTAACGGTAATACTAGATACTTCGATATTAGTTGTCAGCAAATTATACCAGCGAACAGATATGAGAGGTCGTGTCCTTTTTTCGCAAGTGTGGCGGTCCAAAACACCAGCTCATTTGCAAAGAAAATGTCCCAACAACTCACCCCTGATTAAACGCCGTCACCACAGGGCCATGAATGAACAGATGAGATTCCTCAAAAAGAAAAAAAATGTCTCTATCTGCTTGGTGAGAAAAAAAAAATGACCGTTTTATCAAATTCCATAGTTCAAAAGTCTTTAAATATCTTAATGCTATTTATTATTTACCAATACTTAATAATCCCTTTAGAGATATCTCTAAGCTTGTTTCTAACACTGTACTTCTTAAAAAAAAAAGCCTCAGTTCAGTTATTTATTTTAAAGAAGAAACATGACAGTGTCCTATGAAATTCTCGTAAATTTTAAGACATTACTGGAAAAAAAATTTCACAGCCGCTGAAGCATCTCGTGAAATTTTTAAATATGAAGGGGAGGTGTTCTTGAAGAAACGCACTGCGCGGCGTTGGTTTGAAAAATTTATAAGTGGAGATACGACGTTGGAAAGAAGAAGGACATTAATGGATATTGATGAGGTTCTGAAGGAAGCTGTTGAGTCAAATTCGTTCACAAGTACTCGCGAACTTACCAGGGAGTGAGGTATGACGAAAGATATTGTCAGTCGCCATCTTCTCTGCATGGGGAAGTTAATAAAGACTTGTAGACTGGTCCCTCACGAACTTACTCCTCAACAATCAGCAGTCGAACCAAAGAAAAGTTTACAGAACTTCATGGGTTTGATTGAACTCCCGCCTCATCCACCATATAGTCCAGACCTCGCACCTTCGGATTACTACTTGTTTCGATCCATAAATAATAATACAAATATTTGTTTCAAAAACGGTAACTTTTTTTATACGCCCCATTAGTAAACTCGATCAATAAGATGAAGTAGAAAGGGAAAAAATGAAAATATATAAAAAAAGTGAATCTTTTCCTTCAAAAGAAATTTCGCGAGACATATGGAAACAGAGAATTTTCTTAAGGTTTAAAGTTTGGGTTTCGCGGCGTCATACCAAGCAAATTAAGGAGCTTTTTGAAGAACTTAGGTGTGTATGCGAGGGATATTGCGATGATCCATGTGCAATCCATTATCCATGTGCATGATGTTTAAATTTTTTTATTTATCGTTTAAATGTTTGAATGTTCATATGTATCAGGTTCGAATAATATTAATGGTTAACAAGGGTAAACAAAATAATAAAAAAAAAATAAAAAAGGGAAATATTATGTATTATTGTTATTTTGAAGTTAATTGATTGTTGTTGTTGTATTTAATGAGATAGATAATTATACTGCGTATGTAGCAACCAGATAAAATTGGGCAGCAATGTGTTTTCATATTGATAAATCATCTGTCTCTCTCCCCCTCCCTACCACTCTCTCTCTCTCTCTCTCTCTCTCTCTCTCTCTCTCTCTCTCTCTCTCTCTCTCTCTCTCTCTCTCTCTCTCTCTCTCTCTCTCTCTCTCTCTCTCTCTCTCTCTCTCTCTCTCTCTCTCTCTCTCTCTCTCTCTCTCTCTCTCTCTCTCTCTCTCTCTCTCTCTCTCTCTCTCTCTCTCTCTCTCTCTCTCTCTCTCTCTCTCTCTCTCTCTCTCTCTCTCTCTCTCTCTCTCTCTCTCTCTCTCTCTCTCTCTCTCTCTCTCTCTCTCTCTCTCTCTCCTCTCTCTCTCTCTCTCTCTCTCTCTCTCTCTCTCTCTCTCTCTCTCTCTCTCTCTCTCTCTCTCTCTTTCTCTCTCTCTCAAACTTATTTTCGAATAACCCCCGACTAAAGATTTCTTTTTTTCGCTTTGTCTGCTTTTATACTGGCATTTTATCAAACAATTTGAAGCACTGGCATTTTCTTCAAAACCATGGACCGATCTTATTTCACACACTCTGTCTCTTACAGATCTTGTTGGCAATCTTTAGGAAGTTTCCAGGCAAAAAATATCAGACACGTATTTTACCGTTCCGATTAATGGGCCTAGAAGCCGAGAAAAAATAAAATAAAATAGCATCAAACTATTTTATTTTATATCTCGAGTTTAAAACACGATATCGACACGATTTTTGCTTCATTGTTTTTATTAATGAGTGTAGATTGGAAAAAAACCCAGCCACTTCATAGATTTCGATTTAACATTATTAAATTCTAAAACAAATATTAGATTTTCAAGCAAAGTACTTTTATAGATTTTAATTCAGTACCCTCAAACATATTTATTCAATAAAAACAAAACAATATAATTTTCTCACCCCTTTCGAGGGGATTAAATTTTTAAACCGATTATATTTTCTTTAAATCGCTATCATTTTGTAACGTAATTCAAATTAATTTGTATCGCATATACATGTTTAATTTACATAGATTTCTCCTTTCAAATAAACTGATTTCTATGAAAAGCTAAAAATCCGAAAATCCAATATTCTTGACTTACAATTAGTGCCTTTCACTTCTAACCTCACTATATACAGTCTATGTTAACAGACATACACGTTACGATGATGAAAAAAACAATCTTCCAATTCAATCACCCTGTTCGTTGAAAGGGATTCTTTCATTATAGAACGCACGAAAGTCATAGTTGACATAGCGTGTGATCTGGCTGACGTTTCCTTGTAATATTATTCATGACAAATATCAATATACTTTCTTGTATTCTTTTCTAAATGATGTTTGACCTTAATTATTTATTTAAATATTAATGAAGTCAATTAACAATCTGTTGTTTTCTTGCCTATGAAACTAATACTAACGCCATCCTAGGGCGTATCCAATAAATTACAAAAGACTTATTCACATGCCAGTAATCAGACCTATTTGGACATATGCTCAAATGCATATAACTTTGGGGCTCTACTAAACCTTCCAATTTTTCTCGTATAGTTACCATCCAAAATCCTCCTTGAAATCCTCAATGCTCCTTATCATGTCACAGACGAACTTATCTATAAACATGTTCCATATGTTATGGATATCAAAGTTCCATAGGTTGCTGATTTTGTCCAAACCTATCCTTTCACATTAAACACCACTACCCACTCAAATCTTCGTGTCTTTTCCACTCCAGTCTCGCATTTTTATTTTATATAAGTATGTATAATTTTAATGGTATCTACAGTTACTATTTCTCTAATTGTTATTAATATAACAATATAATAATGAATCTTATTTAGATCTCTCTAGTTTTTAACTCTGTACGTCCGGGAACAACAATATTTCAGATTGTTGGAGGTCGTACAGTGGTCTTATGAGGGTCGCTGGAATGAAATATGAACATTATACTGTAAACCATTCCAAAACTTTCGTGGATATAAATACAGGAGTGCATACACAACGTGTGGAATCATTGTGGGCGTCATTAAAAAGAAGAACAAAAAGATAGTATGGAACTAGGAGTATGATTGACTCGTAGTGTTGTGAGTCTATTGTGAGTTTATTAGTGAGTTTATTTGGAGAAAAAGACGAAAAAAAAAAGAGGATCTTTTTCATGTCATTTTAACAAATATTAGCCTCCTAAATAATATTATTAAATTATTTATATTGTACTCAACGGAAAATAAATAATTTTTTTGTTTAGTTATATTCTTATCCCTAAAAAAGACCCGAAAAGAAGGCCAAGAAACCTTTTAATGTAAAAATTTTATTGGAGTGCTGCTAGTGAGAAATACTTTATATTTTACTGACATGTCCATGTAATAATTTTCTTCTAATTTACATGTATATAATGTATTTATGTATTTTTTTTCGGTGCAACAGTTCTCAAAGCAGGACCTATATGATCTATGTAGTAATAAATAACAATAAATAGTATTTTAAAAAATTGTGTTTGTCTTCTACTTGAATTTTTAAGAATTAATTTAATTTCCACTTTACTACTATTATTGTTTTTATCATATTATTAATATATAGCTGAATATTTCTGATTGGTCCCACTTCCTGTATTATTAAACAAACATTCGTCACTTTCCCTGCCGAAGCCTGTTAGTTTCTAAACACTGACTGCCAAGAATAATATTTTAGGTAAACGGTAGAGCGGGAGGGGACCCCACCACCCTTGGTCGCTTACATAATGAAAGTCTAACATCAATCCGGTTATTTCCCTAAGGATGGGCCCCTTGAATAGTTTACTCCCTTCGGGATAGGGCTCTTGTTTATTTCGGTTATTGTTATACTTGATGCTGTCAGTCTGTCGTCTCTTCCTTGTTATCTCGATATTCCTTATGCTTTTTGATAGGTTCACTTATCTTTGTACCTGCCAATATTTATACTAAACAAACACAAATTTTGTGTTATTTTATTGCACTTTCTTTTAGTGTTACAGAAATTCGATTGAAACTCGAATTTTGTCCAAAGTAGTATGGTTCGTTACTATTTTCCGCATTATTTTTAATAGTCTATCTTAAATGTGCTTTATTGTAGGTTTCGTTACAGAGTTGGTAGAAATTTAATCATGATTAAATCTATAAACTGATTTTTCAACAAACTAAATCATTAATTTAGTTTATAATGAACTAAATGATTTAATTACAATTGAATTAGGTGATTGATCACATGAAATTAGTAGTAAAATATTTATTCATGATTGAATTTTGCCTTGAACTGTATTGTTCAGATCGAAAATTTGACGATAGTTTCAGGATTAAAAATTTAATGAGTAACATTTTTTATTATACATATAACATTTTTCGTTAGGACCATATTGCTTAGGAGCTATATTGGTTAGAATGAACAAAGTAATATTTCGCTTACATTCGTTTTCCATCGCTATATTGATTTTCCTCGGTTCCAAAATTTGCCGACAGTTTTCTCATCAGACGCAGTAGATACCAAAAACTATACTATACTATAGAAATACATATCCATGATCTATTGTTTTTCCCAGTCTAAAAGATTTTTTTTTCTTTTTTTCAGTGACCAGGTAATAAGTGGAGAAAATATGTAGCATAAATATAAAAACTGTTTATGGTTCTTGGTCCATATTCGAAATTTTCTCTTATCTAAAATCTTTATTATAACAAAAAAAAAAAAAAAAAAAAAAAAATCAATTTATGTTAGTTTATATACATTTCATACACTTAATTTTTAAATATATATTTATATTAATATGGATAAATTTCTTGACTGTTACTATTAAATGTTTAGTAAGGTTCTTGAGGTTCAGACAATAAATAAAAATAACTATTTTGGCAACGTTTCGAGACTACATTGTTCTCATAATCATGCCCAGCATCTTAGTAGGAATGTCCTAGTATTCTTCACGCTTGCTGATTTCCTGTTGGCTTTCTGGAGTTTTTTCATCACCGTAACTGCTTCAGAACCGTGGGTTGTCTTAATATCTTCATAAAAATAACATTTAATATTTATATTAATGTATTTTTTAATATTTCTTCACTTGGAATAGAAAAGCTTTCTACACGTTGGTGGAAAAGTATTAAGACTGTGTACATAGCTTTAATTTAATATCTAAACTGTTTCTGTTGACGATATATTGTTCTCAGAAACACAAAAAAATTGGAAGATAGGAAAATCCTATTAGCAGGAAAAGTGTCTAAACGTAACACGTCAACATTTTACATAGTAAACGTGTATGGTAAATACGTAAGATTTCAAAGAACATAGGAAATAACAAATATGGTTGGTTAAAATATGTGAATATAGTTAGTAAAATGACAATTATAAAATTAGGTAAAAAATAACTAAAATTATGTCTTTTAAATATAATATAAAATATAAAAGGGTATTAAGAGAATTTATTTAATATTAATTTTATAACTAAACCGAGCCTATAGGCCAAATATTTTTCTCAGAAATGGGAAAGCATTGGAAAATGGGATTTGGTGAAAAAATTATGGCTGGTGTAAAAAGTGTGTCAGGAAATCAGCAAGAACCTAAATTTTAATTTAAATATAAATTCAAGTATATATTTCTGTATTTAAAAAGAGGTATTTTAGACTGGTACCCAGAGGATACCGCAATGAAAAAGCATATCAGCTGAACGACTTCGCATCACAGAAACTCTTTTATACACATCATTAAAATGCCTAAAGAGAAGCTACTTTCTAACGAGACCAAAATCGCAACCTGATAACGTTGTTTTGTTTTGACCTCGAGAGAATAGAAGACTGGACATTCAAGTACTCCTTGCAGCAGAAGACGTCGACATTGAGATAGAGCACAATTATTTTATATAAATAGACTGGGATAAAAGTATTGAGCATAATAAAGAGTACTTTGATTAATTAAAAATATTTCAGTTTTTTAATTCAAAACCATTAACTTCTTGACAATCTAATACTTTTAGATACAATTTATAAACTAGAATATCTCTATGAGTAATCTTGATACATCTCTAAAATGAAGATTTAATTTGGGGTTATTTATCTTGAATAAGTAATATGCAATTGGTTTTTATTTAAAATAATAAACAAAAGAAATAAACTTTAAATGTATGCTAAGCGCATTATATAAATTAACAAAAAAACAGGTTTTAAAAGTTAAAAGTAAATGCTATAATAGTAGCATTTGTGTTGTGATTGGAGAATAAAGCAATCGTTGCTAGATCTGACTCAAGTATCTTTGTGGTACCAAACACCAGGGTCATGAAGCTGGACATTATAGTTTCCAGGAAAGTATTCAGAGCAAGAGGTGCCCTGAACCTCGCCGAAGGAATGGATAAGATGGGTTGGATAGAGCAGTAAGTAAAGAATTCAATAGCAGAGGCTGGATTGATGCTGCACCCGTTGCATTATGTACCAGGCACCAGCAGTACCCTCTCCTGGTACTTCAATTCTTGAGGGCCACAGCTCTTCCCCGCTGCCGTGGGCTGCATCCCAATAAGTACCTTCAACAGAGGGACCGATACCGATAACATCCCTTATTGATGTCGGCAGCTTTCTCTGCATCTGGTCCAAACCATAAATCGGACTTTGTTGAATTAATTTTAGAGTGAGCCTGCAAACCATTTTCAATCACATATTTTGGTTTAATTGATATCCCGATGACACTACTATTTCAATGTCGATTTTATTTGATTAAAGTATTGAAAATTACACTTTACAGAAGTAAATTTGCCATCCTGGCACCTTTGCAATGCCGGCTTTTAACGAGCATTTAAAGACCCAATATATTGACCTAACTTATGTACATAGAAACACTCGTCGAAAACTGAAAGGAGTTCGAAAACTATGAGAATTGCACACTGCCGTTTGATACACGATTAACTCAAGTAGAGATCCCTTCAAAGTCAACACTGTAAATTTCCTCTCACAGTAAGGCACATCTTAGAGTTGTGGCCCCAATACTGGTGAGATACAGAAAATATATATCTTAATTTAAACTAATTTACTTTTTTATTTCGTTTATTTAGTTTTTTATATAATTTCATGAAGTTTAATTACTTCCTTTTGGTATTTGCATACGTATATTTATTTTAAATTGAGCTATTGTTACAATGCCAAGCGAGAAATTAAGTACAAATACGAGAACAATAATATCTATCAAGAAACAATTTAGTTTAGTAACTTAATGAAAAATTAATGTTTTAAGAATAACATTAAATAATAGCTATTAAATGATGTATAAGAAAACGTTATTAGAATTTAATAACTTAAACGAAGTTTAACTACCCTCAAAATGTAACCTATATCAAGTATATCTGACAATAAGCGCAATCTTGTGGGATACAAAAAATACAAGCAACGAACAAAAAATTGTATAAAATGAAAACATTGTTAAAAATATTATTTCCGTGTCACAATGTCGAACCGTGTTGTCCAACATTGTCGTTCGACTATGTCGGGCAACATATTCGACGTCAGCATAATCTACACTGAGGTACGCCCACACTATGTCAAAACGTGTAGAACGACGTTGTCGAACGTATTTTTAAGTACTGCCGACTTTGTCTAACGAAACGAACCGCAACTCGAATCAAGTCATTTATGGTCAAAGGAAGTCGCATCGACAACAGTGTGGACGTGTCAGAGTTTTGTTCACCATCACTAAAGAATCAAACAAATACTATTCAGAAATAATAGTAAATTACGTAAATGCAGTACTCTATCTTCATGTGCTTAATACTATTGCATGTACATATGAAATGGTTTAATTATTACCTTAAAAAAAAAACAAAGTAATAAATAAAATAATTATTTATTTTATCAAGACTTTATAGCCGGTGTTGTTATAATTTAAAAAAAACAAAACACAATTTAGTGATACCTGATTGCGTTAATTACATACAGATGCATTTTGGGAATCTGCTGAATGATTTTTAGAATTAAATTATTTTTTTTTAAATTATTAAATGAGCCATCCATGTTACTGCCAACATTTTAGGCTTATATTTAGTAAGTTATACTTACTAAATAAAAAATAAAAATAAATAAAAAATTATCTTAGATTAGGTCATAGGAACCATATGTAGGTGAATTTCCCCTGTGTAGGTCATTGAAATTCCCCTATGTAGGTCATAGGAACCATATGGTGAGGTTGTAACACCAAGTCTGTATTAGATGAACTACCAGGTGTTTAACCACAGGAATTTAAGTGAATTTGTTCTTCTTTTTTTAAGAGGATTTTAAGGATAGTCGTATTTTTTTTTTTATTATCAAATTTTTGTTTTGCTTAGTTTTTTATAGAATGGTAACAAAGAAACTTTTTAGAATCTGTAGTTGAATTCATTCTAGAGTCTTTGAAAGGTGAAAGAAATCTATTTAAAAGTGAAGACACCCAGAAGTAAGCACTAGGTAAGGGATACCAGTGCGATATGTCTCATCTACTCCAATGATAATAGTTATAATTTATTATAACTAATATTTATATAATTTGTTATACTTTTATAAAAAAAAAAAAAAAAAAAAAAGGTGTACTAGGAGGTGATGTTGACAGCAGGTGAGCATGGTCAGCATCATGCCAAATAATAACTAACTTAAATTTTTTAAGGTTAAAAAGCTGAGAAGTTTAAGAATCAGGAAAGGGGTCGAACAAACGCTTCTGAGAACTGTGCGCCTCAAAATATCCCGAAGGTAACAGGTAAGATAGAGGAATCTTGTGCAAAAAGGGAAGATTTCTAGGTACCAGGGTCAAATGAACCAATGAAGGTGTCCCTGTATCACAAAGGGTAAGAACCAATGAGGCGTATTTGATCAATCTAGGTTAATAAAGGGAAATTCCTAAATAGAACTAAAAAAAATTTCAAGACGTGTCAATTTTTACTGAATCTTTCGTATGAAAACAGACGACAGACTACGCCTCAAAAGGTCTAATTATTTATCTACGCATAGTGGGACGAAATTCCTGACATTTACGATAAATTAATTTTTTTTTAATTTTGATCCCCTACCACTTTGCACTATCTTCTAACCTCATAGAAATAAAAAAAAAAAATGTGGGAATGTTTCAGAAATAGGTAACGAAAATGCAGTGTCTGAGAACACCAATGTAATGAAAATTGTTTAAAAATGCACGAAATCGTATCTAGTGATTTTGATCGTTCTAGTAGCTTTTTTAATTATACCTGACTAGTTCGTAACCTTTTACGTAAACTTTAATATGTAAATTTTCTATTTTGCAGTAATGGTAATATGCACCCTGCATGTATTTCTAAGAGTTCTCATGCATTTATTTCTTGAAATAACGCATATTTAAATAAATATTTATTCAAACTCTTTTTAGAATAATTCAATTTAGAAAAATGAATTCGGGTGACATCGGCAATGTTCGGGGCGCTTCATTTTATTTTCATAACTGTTTGTACATGTAGTTACAGCTAACAGCTAGCTGTGAAACTACTTGTCACTTTCTATCAGTAAACACATTTTATCTCTGATCTCCCGCGTTTATTAAACATTTATGAAACGTCTAGTGCATTAAATGCGTATGGACTGCCATCCATAATCAATAGTTTCGAAACATAAAAGTTTAATTTAACCTCACGAAATCTGTTAAATTCAAGCAAAATCCATGCTTTTTTTCCTGGTGACGAAAATTGCAGATTTTCAAGAATTCCCCAATCGATGGCTGCCACTTTTTGTCAAACTTTTGCCTAGTGCTTTTTTGTCTAGTTCTATAGAATGACTTATGACACATTTTTACTTATGACATCTATTTAGTTTTTATTCTCAAATTATTACATCCAAATGACTATGATTTTAGGGGTGTTGTTAAACTTTTCAGTTTAGTCATCCATCATCTGGGTTCAGACCGTAGATATAGAAGAGGCGGCGGTAAGGAGGTGTGAAGGGTTGGGCTGGGGGGAGGGGGAGAAGGGGGCAGCTGTAGCCAGCCTTATTGAATAGGTTTCGACCCCTGGGGCAGAAAAAGTTCACCGGCCAATCCTTCAGCAAGCCACTCAATGCTTGTCTCCGGCCCTGTGTCTTTTCTGCTATCTTGTTTTCTTCAACTCGATAATGCTTCTTCGACACCTTTTATAAGTGAATGACATTGATGAAAATATTCTTAGGATTGCAGGTATCAAAACCCATGTTATTATTGATTTGTCCGAAACTATCCAAAGACTATGATCAAATAAAATTTCAGAACAAATTTTTAAGAACAAAATCTTTTTTTTTCCTTTGAAAATTTTATTAATTAAAGATGCACGTACATTTAATTAGTAGAGAACTAATTTACTCGTTAGTAAACAATATTGCAAGGTCTGTCCTTGCAGGATATCAAAGCTCCCACCCAATTAATTGCAAAAACATATTCACATGACTGTGATTAGACCTATTTGGGCGTACGGAGTTGAGGTTTGGGTCTCTACTAAACCATCTACTTCATCTCGTATCCAATCCTTACCATCCAAAATCCTTCGAAAAATCCTAAAGGCTCCTAACTTTGTTACCAATAAACTTATCCATAAAGATCTTAATGTTTCATATGTTGCTGAGTTAGCCCAAACCAGAGTTAGCCCAAACTATCCTTTCATAGTAAGCTCCATAACCACTCAAATCCAGTAGTTTCTCAACTTGTTTCCCACTCCATTCCCGATAATCCTCCGAGGCGTCTGGAAAGAAGATGGCCTTGAGATCTTCTAGTGTAGAGCTATTATTGAAGTGCTACTGATGAGTTGTTCTTTTTAGGTTTTGATACGTTATTGTAATCTTTATCAACACATTTACATGATGTATATATTTGTACAGTTGTAACTTTCAATAAATTTCAAATATAAAATAAATGTGTTTCGACTTTTAATTTCACTCCCCTTTTATCTTCTTCTTGGGAATTGTGAACAAGGATGAGATGATGGAAGCCATAACTCTTCTTGTTCCTGGGAGTGTGCTAATATGTTATGCACCCTCCGCTTAATGGCTCCCGCTGTTTTGGTTCGGATATTAAATATCTCTTTTAGCAACCCGAGGCAATTAAAGGGAGTATTCCCCTCCCGCGGGGACAATATGAATTCCATTTCCTTTTTAATGTCCGTCCGATTTTCTAGTTCCGTGGGGAGGCCTTTGATTCTAAGACTGGAGGCAGGCTGGCCATTGTAGCTCCTGGTCTTTGTGTTCTGTTCGGGGGTGGCGCCGCTCTCCCTTGTTCAACCGCCCTCTCATTGTCAGCTTAGCGTCAATCGACTTAAGAGGATTGATTTCGATCAGCCGAGTACAAAATAGTTTTATTCCATCGGCTTAAATAATACCTTAGGAAAATCAATAGACCCATTCTTTGGAAGTAGTTGTTACATTTTGCAACGTAAGCTCCGTAATTCAAGAGCTATAGATCACTTACTTAAGAGTTTCATTATATCGCAGTTAATTAACGATTCAGGTTTATAATTAACGAGGTACCCATCGGTGCATCTCATCTAAACTATTATATAAAAGGACAGGCCATTTTTTGTTTCTGATCACTAGGGATGTGAATTATATGCAATAATAAAAAAAAAAAATATGCACACACATATCTATCTATCTATCTATATATATATATATATATATATATATATATATATATATATATATATATATATATATATATATATATATATTATATATATATATATATATATATATATATATATATATATATATATATATATATATATATATATATATATATATATATATATAAATCTATTGGATATGCAATTATATAGCGAAAATATGCAAATATCTACACTATTTAGAAAATTAAAAAAAAAAAAAAACTTCAAAACATACTTATTCATAATTACTATCTCAAGTTCAAAAACTAATTGTATTGAAAAGGAAAACAATGGGAAGAAGACTACTTAGAATTTAGTTTAGCTTAGTTAAATTTTTAATGCAGCTTTTTTCAACCAATTTTATAATTTTTCAACCAACTTCATAATTTTATCAAGCGATTTCATAATTTTTTCAACCAATTTCACGATTTGTAAGATTTCTAAGTTTGTTTCAAATCTAGTGTTCGAATCACGTCATTCATAATTCTAATTCTTTGTGATTTTTCAAAAAATATAAGTTAAATTCTTGTTTTCTTTGCCTTGAGGTATATGTTTCCCAAGTTGTTCACAGTTCCATTTGTTTTGTTTTGTAATGCACGTGGTATTGTTAATCTTAAATAAAACACGAAAGTCTTTCCCCTCATTTCTATTTCCCAATACAAAAAACGGTAAAATAAAATAAAATAAAAAAAGTATCTTTTATATATATATATATTAATTTACTATAATATTCATTATGTTTATCTGATGTTCGATTTCAAAGTTTAAATAAGTATATATTATAATGTCTGAATTTTTTTAATTTATTGTTTCAAGTTATATATAAAATGGTTTTCATTAGAACCAACAATAGAGCGGATATTTTGGTGAAACATAGAAAAGGTTGAAAGTTTTGACGCTATCAGTTAGTGAACAGCGGCGCTTTAAGGTTCAAAATTTGGTTTTAAGCACGCAATCTCTAACAATATTTCAATAAATCAAAACTATCCGACTATATGGACATCAAAATATGCAAATTATATTATAATATTATACTGGACTATTAGGAATTCCACATAAATACTACGCCCCTCTGAGGACTTCGCGGGACGGTCGGATTAGCGAGGCTTCACATTATTCAGTAATATGTTTCTATCAAAGACAAACAATTATATTTTTTTTAATATCCGATAAACAGAGATTAATGATAAACATTTGCAATATTATACTTATTGCTAACGACAAGAAAAACTGATCAAATATCGAAATCTTATTGATATATATATATATGTATATATATATAAGTTAAGGTGTATAGAGGAGTAATATACAGCTTAATCCCCAATCTTAATCCCAAACAACCACCGAAGTGTATATAAAGAGGATTGGAAAACAATAAAGTCAGTCTTTATTCTGAAGTTGTGTGCGTTATTTAGCTCCCTAATTTTCCTTTTTTTTGAACTTTTCTTCTGGATGAACTTAACTGGTGCCGAAACCCGGGACGATTTGAGCAGATTCTTCGGGTGAGTTTTTTTTTATTTTTTCCCGCAGGAAATCTTTCGTAAACTTATTTATCATCCCGTTTTGATATTTTCCTGTTCTTTCATTGGACTGAAATTTTAAACAGTAGGGAATGGAAGGTAAGAACATTTTAAAACCTGCTACATTCGAAGTTCAGCCAGAGTTGCAAGCGCTACCACCTGAGACCTTAGCGGCAGCACACGCGAACATGGCAGCGGCGCAGGCGAATGCCCTGGAGTTGTTGAAACTCAAAACAGCTATGTCGCAGGACTTAAGGAGGGCGATTTCGGACATAGAAAAGTATGGAGGAGAAATTGGGGAGCTTAATCATTTCCTCAAGGGAGGTGATAGAGTAATGGCGCGGATCGAAGCCAAGATAGCTGAAAACCTGTTGGATCGAATAGACGCATGTTCACTTAGAGCAGCTTTAGTATGTAGAGTCAAGCGGGGCATACTAAACCTGATCCAGGCAGATGAAGATACTCCATGGTCAGTGGTGAAGGACCGACTGAAGAAAGCTTTCGGAGGCGGCCGGTGGACACCGGAAGAAGACATCTTCCGAATGTTCAGGGAAATGAGAAGACCCCATCAATCTAGTGGCCAATATGCAGGAGCATTATTGGCCCACTATAACAAGATCACCGAGAAGATGAGGGAGACGACGGAAGCAGCAGAAGTGGAAGCTCGGATGGCCTTCTTATCACGATTCTTAAGGTCCAGCTGGCGAAAGAGACAGGAAGGAAGGAAGGACTTCCGAGAGATAAGACTTTCGTGGAATGTGCGAGAGAGATGGTGGACTCCAGCGCCCGAGATGAGGAAGTCCGAAAGGAGGACGGGTGGAGTAGAGTCACCTACAAACGGAATGACGGAGGTAGAAGCTCGCAGCCTCGAGGTGACGCGTGGAGAAGGAGGGACACGGATTTTGGAGGTCGAGAACGTCCAATGATGCGGGAAAGGAGGCCAGGAGCGGATAAGAAGACTTGGAGGAGGGAGGAGAGGAAGTGCCACGGGTGCGGAAAAAGGGGGCATTTGGTAGCGCAGTGCCCCCGCACACGGTGTTTTGAATGTGGCACTGAGGGACACATTGCGAGGCAGTGTCCATACATGAGTAAACGTAGGGGAACGAACCAAGGTGAGCCGATGGAAGTGAACGCCCAACGGGTGTGGAGAAGGGGCAGGCGGCTGTCGGATTCAACAAGGTCATCAGGAACCTCGGAGTCAGAGGAAGACGAAGGAGAACTTGAGGAAGGTGTACGGGCGGAGGGAAGGAGCAGCCGGAGGAGCGAGGAGCGTCGGGCGGCAGTGGAGAGGAGATCGCAAGATGTAGAATGAGGAGGGTGTAAGAAGAGGGGCAACCATGGAGTGATAAATAGGGTGGAGTGTGGTGATGAGAGGTTGCCTATAATTAAAGTAGCGAATAAGGTGAGGTGTTTGGTTGATACGGGTAGCACTAATACAATTATGAGCCGAGACGCGGTAAAAGCGTTGTGTAAAGGAGAAAGGATACCCCGGATAGGAACATGTGGGTGTAAGTTGGTTACGTTGAGCGGTCCCTGTAAAGTGGAGGGGGAGGCGGAGATCGCGTTAGATGGATGGGGAAAGAAAGGGGAGAACCTAAAGGTACATGTGGTGGATAACATGCCTCGAGAATATGGTGGGATTATCGGGTGTGATCTCTTGGGGAAGGTCGGAACCCGGATAAAGAGCAGTGGGGGGCACTGGGCGGTTCGAATCGGTCAGAGAAGGTTCAGGTGTTATAGGGACCGAAAGGGGAGTCACGCTATCGTGGGAGCTATTAACCGAAAGGGAGATTGGCGACAGGAGTTGAGGGACGAATATTCGGATATATTCTTTAAGGAAGGGGAGATATTAAGTATAACAGGGGAGACCGTACATGAGATTCCTTTGAAACAAGAGAGGGTTACATATGTAAAGGAAAGAAGATATCCCCAGGCGTTACGTCAACACATTAGGGAGGAATTAGAGAGTCTGAAAAGGCAAGTGATAATCGTAAATAGTACTTCTCCGTACAATAGCCCCCTATGGGCAGTTAAGAAAAAGAGTGAGGAGGGAGCAACGAAAGAGAAGTATAGGGTCGTAGTGGACTTTCGTAAACTAAACGAGAACACGGTGGATGAAAGGTATCCGATACCCCGGCTCGAGGACATATTGGACCGGTTAGGAGGTGCGACAGTGTTTACGACATTGGACCTGAAGGCTGGGTATCACCAGATCCGGATGCACCCCAAGGACCAACACAAAAAACCGCGTTCACGTTTGAAAGGGGTCATTATGAGTTTACGCGAATGCCTTTCGGCTTGAAGAATGCCCCTATAACCTTCCAGAGACTGATGGACGAATTCTTACGAGGACTGGACGAGGCAACATGTCAGGTATACATGGACGACTTACTGATATTTAGTAAAGACGAGACTGGACATGTACAAGACTTAAGACGCGTATTCCAGCGGCTGAGACAATTCGGTTTAAAGTTGTCGGGAGAGAAATCGATCCTAGGGCAAAATGAGATTAACTTCCTGGGGCACACTATTTCGAAAGAGGGGGTAAAGCCGGACATACGGAAGGTGGAGGCTATCAGGAGGATGGCTATCCCGACAGACGTAAGGGGAGTGCGGGGACTGCTGGGAACCCTTAATTATTACAGGCGGTTCATCCCAGAGATGGCGAGATATTTGGTGCCACTAAACGATTTGTTGAAGAAAGGGCGGAGGATAGTGGTTACTCCGGAGATGAAAGGGAATATCCGAGCATGCATGGAGAAACTCCAGCAAGAACCGGTTCTCGCGTTCCCTAACTTCACCAAGACATTCACTATAACCACTGATGCCAGCGAATATGCACTGGGGGCTGTATTGTCTCAAGAAGGGAAAAAAGGAGACCAACCTGTGGCATATGCCAGTAGGCGTCTCACGGAGACAGAAACCCGATACAGCACGCTGGAGCGGGAATTGTTGGGAATTGTATGGGCGATAGAGCATTTCAGGCCATATGTATTCGGACGAAAATTTAGGGTGCAGACGGACCATCGTCCCCTAATATGGGTGGGGAAACTGAAAGAGTCGTCAGCGCGTATAACTCGTTGGAAAGAGTTCCTCAACCAATATAACATGGAAGTAATCTATAAGCCAGGGAGGGAGAACGTCGTGGCGGACTGGCTATCGCGAGCTTTGCAGGTTAACGCGATAGAGCGAGAGTCAGGGGAGTATTCGGGCGGAATACAACGATTCATACGGAAGTGGACACCAGAGGGAGAAGGGGAACCCGAATCGGAAGATGCGGAGGATGAAAGGGAAATTCCAAGGGAGGAGAGTTCGGAAGGCGAGAGGACGGAGGAAATTGAGGAGAGGGAGGAAATAATAAACGACAAGGACAGACAGATAATATGGAAGACGAAGACAACGGGACTGACTAGGGCGGAATACGCGACGTATGGGAGATACCACATTACCACTATATGGTCTCAACCAGGAGTAGGAGAGGAGGTTATTAGTAAGATATTAAAGGAGGAGTCTCGGCCTGGGAAAATTTTTTATTTATACGTAGGGAATGCGGTGGTCTGGGAAAAAATAAAGAGGTTATGGCGGACGGAAAAGATTGGGTTGGATCGAGCGTTCATTAGGTGTAAATTCCAGGTGGAGACGGTGAGGGAGGTGGACCGGCAGAAAGAAGTCACAATCGCGTACCACCAAGGGAAAACAAATCATAGAGAGGTGCAGGAAACGTTAAAGGCATTGAAGAGGAAGTATTTTTGGTCACAAATGAAGAAAACAATAGAGGAAGTAATAGGAGCATGTAAGATCTGCAACACCACTAAATATGACCGACATCCGCCAACCGGGAAGCAGGAAGAGACATTGACACCAACAGCACCACTGACAGACTTACAGGTTGACACATTTACATGGAAGGGGTTGAAATGGCTTACAGTCATAGATATTTTTAGTAAGATTGCGATGGCATACCCGATTGATGATAGGTCAGCCGAATCAGTACTAATGGCCCTCCGAATTTGGTTCCAGTTCTACGGTGTACCGGAAAGAATAACGTCAGATGGGGGCCGAGAATTTGATAATACTCGTCTCAGGTCGGAAATGCGAGGTTTAGGGGTAGAGTGGCACTTGAATACTCCGGGGCACCCGAAAGGCCGAGGGGCGGTCGAAAGGCTGCATAGTACCCTGGGTGATCACCTTCGCGTCTTTTATGCAGAAAAGGGGTTGGAAGCGGATACGGCAATGCCTAAGGCGATAGTAGCGTACAACCACTCTATTCACTCGGCAACGGGATTTTCACCATTTGAAATGTTATTCGGACTCCGTGAGCGCAAAAGGGATAGCCGCGGCGCAATAGTAGATGAGGAGGTTGCGGCGACCTTGGTGGCAAATAGAGTGACGCTCGGGGAAAGATGGGAAAAGACGCGGAGGAAGCTCGTGGGGGGAAAAAGCAGGAGGGTAAACCGCGAAAATCTCAAGTGTCGGGATGGTATGGAGAGGATAGAAATAGGGTCGATCGTGTATCGAAAGGTGTCGTCGAATCGGACTAAAGAAGAAATACGGTATGACGGACCCTTCAAGGTTATCGCGATTAGGGAACATAATGTCGTCACTATCCAAAGCATTCAAGATCCCCGGAAAAGAAGGACGGTTCATTTGGAACAACTGAAGATCCCGTCAAATTAGCATTTCTCTCGTTTTTCTCGTTTTCTCTCGTTTTCTCGTTTTTCTCGTCTTCTCTCGTTTTTCTTGTGTTTCTCGTTCTTCTCGTCTTTTCACGTGTCTCGTTGATTTTCGTTATTTTTCGTATTCCATTGTTCGAGTTGTTGATATCATTCGTTTGTTCGTTTTTCTTGTGTACCCGTTTTCGTTAAAAGGATTTCGAGGGGTATCCTCTTTTCTAGGCGAAATGTCTTATGTAAATAGTAATAATGTAAGTACCTAGGTGCAGTGTAGAAGTTTTTCTGTTGAATCTGTTAGTCTATGTAATTTGTATGAAAATATTGGGGAAAGTAGGAATTATGTACAGAAGTGTTTTGTTTTATTTTTATTTTTTATGTAACATTGATTTTTGAATTTGGCTGGTTGTTTGGCTTGTGTTAGGAGTTTACGAGGATTGTTCGTAAACTGGTGGGGGGGAGTTAAGGTGTATAGAGGAGTAATATACAGCTTAATCCCCAATCTTAATCCCAAACAACCACCGAAGTGTATATAAAGAGGATTGGAAAACAATAAAGTCAGTCTTTATTCTGAAGTTGTGTGCGTTATTTAGCTCCCTAATTTTCCTTTTTTTTGAACTTTTCTTCTGGATGAACTTAACTTATATATATATATATATATATATATATATATATATATATATATATATATATATATATATATATAATATTATATCTAATTTGGGATAGATATGATCATTTCCTAGAAAATTGATTTCAAATATAATTGTTCTAGTTTTTTGTGATGTTTGTAACAATGCTTACATCTTTAGAAATAATCTCAGCTTGGAAATGCATCATCCACAGAAAAAACAAAGAAAACAAATTGTTTTAAGAAAGAGGACAAATAGCTCGATAAATACCAAAGAGACCCGGTGTGCCCAGCGGCCGCGCATGGTAAACCCTTCTAATTTGGGCAACCGGCAAATTAGAAATTCAGAACCCAAATCCGAGCTCCTTTCAACTCTTTCTCTACGTGTCTTGAATATCCAATATATCTTGCCTTTTAATAAGATGTCCCCAGAGTTCCTTTCTTATTACGCAGGCGATCAATGTCTCCTCGCTGTTGTCTAAGATAAACTTTGAAACCCAGTTACAGAATAGACAACGGAACCCGAATACTTAACTAGTGAATGTCATGTTCTCTTTCGTCATAGCCTAACTACTGCAATTCTAGGTGAAGATACATTTTGTAATATAAGATAATGAACCAGTGGACAGGTTAGAGAAGGAATCATCGGCAGAAACAAGTTTGTCGTACAGTAACTTCTCGTTTCCTTGTTCCAGTTTACAAGGAATCCAACTCATGTGAGATAACTAGAAGTATAGCCAAGTTCAGAACAGTATCTTAAAAACTTAATAAATAGTGTTATTGCATTTGAAGATACACGGTATAATCAGCTATTGAGTTAATCATACATATTAATGAATAAACACTTTTTTTAAGCAATTTTATGAAATTCACACATGTTCAAAACAATGAAAAAAAAAAAAAAACATCTAAAATAAATGACAACGATATGTATATTGCTAACCATTGGTAGTCCTTAAATAAAGTTCTGTCTTGAAAGGTTCCGAGGCTTTTCTTCAGGTATCTGTTATTATGATCCAAATGCTTTAAAAATGTCTTACAGAAGTTTTAAGTATTCCTTGTCTTAGTCAGAAGATTCGAGAAATAATGTCTGTTGATTTATCTTTATCACAAGAGTCCAGTAAAGTAAGGCTCAAAAAGCCCGTTTTAAGAAAAAAAACTGCAGAACTTTTATTCTCAACGGATCTTTATGTTTTATTTTGGGGGTGCTGAATTCGAATCTGAAGTTTGCTACCACGGCATCCGTCGACTTCATAGCAAAAATCGCAACAAAAAAAAACTCCTAAAACACCAGTTTAGCTTCAGTACGGGATTTCCATGGCATGGGTATTTTAAGGGACTTGATCATATGGGTTCTAATAGTAAATTTAAGAAGCTTTAAGATGAAAAAAGTAATCTTGGATCTGACTGATAGTTTCGGGGTTATAGCCAAAAGAGTACGACAAACGCGTTTTCGCGGAGAAGTGGGACTAACCGCAAGTTGGACAATTTCTACAATTTTTCCCTAGACCATAACTTCGCAAAAAATGGTTCGATTTCGGAGTTATTTTTTCGTTTCGTATATACTGGTTTAAGCTGAAATTAATATTCAAAAACTGTCTTCGAAAAATACTTCGTTGTCGTGATGTACGTAAAAAACCGGTATTTTTGGCGGCTTTTCTTTTGCAATTTTGGGTATAAACCGACGGCTATGGAATAGTAGGAAACTTCGGATTAGAATTCAGACTCCAAAAAAATTATGATCCGTTGAGAATAAAAGTTCGATAGTTTTTTTCTTCGCCAAACTCTAATTTTACTGGACTAATATGTCTTTATCAAAAACAAAATGCAGAATTATTTATTTTTTAAATATTTATACTTTATTGGTATTTAAAACTGTATACACAACAGACAATAAGTAAATTCGGTAAAATTATTTTAATGACTTATGAAGAACTTCTCATTACTAGTACTTCAATGACTATTCTCCACTAGAAAAACCCTATGCCACTTTCTTTTCAGACGCCTCAGAGGGTTATTCGGGATCGTGTAAGAAGCAGGTTGGGAAACTAGTGGAGTTGTGTGGGTTTGGAGTTTACTATTAAATGTAATTTGGTTTGGGCGAAATAGCCAATATATGGAACATTATGATCTTTATGGATAAGCTTATCTCGAAGAATTTTGGATTGTATTGATTGGATACAAGAAGAGTTTAGTGGAGCCCTAATGTTTAAATACCTACGTCCAAATGGGTTTAATAACTGTCATCTGAAGATTTGAACGTTAGTCTATTAAATATGAAAAAAGTCGAAAACGACAGACAGTTTCTGGTCCTTTTATTTTCTGATTTTTTCTTAAATTTACACCTGTAACATAAGGGATTTGAGTTCATCCAAATTCTTGAATTTTGTACTCTATTCTATTTTCGTTTCTATCTTTGTACAGATTTTTTAAAAATATTTTATAACTAATTATATTTATAAATAATTATTAACTATTCAATTAATATTGGATCCATGTAAATGTAATGTGTTAGTATTTCATATGAGCAAAAAAATATTTACATTAGTCGTTTGATAGGCTGATACATTTTTTTTTTTTAATATAGATATAAAAACATTAAATAGATGGAATAAACGTTTCCTATGTTCTATAAACCATAAACTAATATTAATAATATTTATGTAACTATAAAACGCTGGTATATAAACGAATGACGTGCAACATACATAAGGTTATTTCACAAATAACAACTTTTTTTTTTTTAAATTAAACATCAATATTTGACGTCAATAAATTTAATTCAACGCATATAGAAAATGTTATTTATAAAGATAAAGAGAATTTTGATAAAATAAATAATGAAACATGTTTCACAATTAATAATTAAATAAAATTCACTTTGTACTACTAAATAATGGATATGATAATTAGCGCAATTATTCCTAAATTCGTTCATTATGTATGTATATTATTTATGTATTCTGTCCATCCAAATATTTAGACAATTCAGCATGTTACATATAATTTGTATTGTCAAAATTATCTATTTGTTATTGGTGTTTTACTAGCTTGTTTCCCCCCTTCGTGTGGACAGTTGTGATTAGCGCTATAACAAAACATGACGCATTAAATGTCATGGATAAATCTTTATGTGAGAAATCATAAATTAATATAAACATGTAAACTTAATCGTGATTCATAATAAATGAAATAGAACAGAAAATAATACATTTAACATAAACAATAAAGTAATTTCAAATTTTAAAATATAACCATGTACGATTATAATAATAGATAATATTCAAATATCAGATATTTTAAGCCACAAGTTTAATATTTGTTATGAGTAGGTTACTTGACGCATGCCATTATATTTAAGAATACCTTCAATAATTATTTTTGACTATATTTATCTTACAGTTTTCAGATTTTTTTATGTTGACGTTTGTTTACACTCTTTTTATCCATGATTAATATCATAAAAACGAAAAGTAACTTAAAAAAAAAAACACTTCAGATAATTTATAAAGAAAGTAGATAGTTTTTCTAATTCATGGAATAATGTTGAATTTCTACTAAATAAATGATTAATAACCCTAAAACTAGAAGGAAATCCATGCAAACATGTTTCAGAGAATTCATAGGGAAAAGATCATTTTTTTTTTTTTTCTGATTCAAGGAATTTCATTTAAAACCTCAAATATTCTTTTTCAGGAATAGGATAATCCCGCAAAGTAAATAAATACTATGAATGTTTGTAAGTATAACGAAAAATAAAACAATTTCTCCCTAACTAGGAAAAACAATAGATCATGGACATGCCTATGTATAATCTGCTGCTTATCCTAATTTAAATTATAGAATTAAAAGGTTCAATAAAAATTGAGAGAAAGTAGGGGTTTTAAAACGTGATTTTTTCATTTAAACTTATACATTTCCTTCACGGTAGGTCCTAGTTACAAAAAACTATAGATGTATAACAATAAATTTTATAACCAGAAAACTTTCGTCAAATTTTCGATCCGAGCAATATTACCAGAACTTGAGTACTGCAAAATGGAACATTTTTGAGATTAAAAAAAAAAGTTGCACCAAAAAACTATAGAACCCTAGCCAAAAGGCATATAAGTCCAAGAGCTGGTAACATATTTAGAGCATTTGACCCAACATTATTCCTTAAAAGTGTTTTTTACACTTAAAAAGTTATGTGTTGTTATGTGTAATGCGCCTGGTAAAAGTAAAGTAATATATTTGTGATATAAAATATAATTGAGCCACCTTGAAATAACACAAATTGTATTATTTTATCAATAATAAGTGTATTATATCAATCGCAGAACATTTGATTTGTGGGGACAGAGATCCAAACCATCCCAAATATATTTATTAAAATTTTTAAAAAATAGTTTTTACTAACGCTAAAAATTTAATAGCGTATCAAGTACATTTATTAAATAATAACCACAAAAAAGACAGGTCATTTGAGTGGTGGAATGAAAACGAGACCCAAAGATATTTTTAGAAATAAAAAAAAATATTGTTGTTGTTTGACCCACACTGAAAATTTAATAGCGTGTCAAGTATATTTTGTTTATAATGTATTGACGAATGTTCTAATACTAAAAATATTCTACATTAATTTTATGATCAGGCAACTTATATCAAACTTCAACGGCGCTCCCATGTATCCCACCTCTATTCCCAACTAAATTGGCTTTATCCCACTTTCCGTAGACAATATATCCTTGGAACATTCCTTTACCAAATTATCAATACCCTTCAACCTCTTAATATTTAAAATAAGCTTCAATTCAGATCTGCAGTCAATTCAAAACACACAAAATCCTGTCATTCTGATCTGTATACCCCACCCCACAGAAACTCAACATTCCAAAGATCCTTCGTCTTTGTTTCAACCATCCTTTCGAACTCTATACCTCCTTATACCAGACAAGCTAAATCTATGAAAACATTCAAATACTTCTTTTTTTAATACCTCTTTCTCATCTAAGTTGACGCTCGCTATCTACCTACTCGGTCAAAACATTGTTCTTGCATTGCTAGAATCAGGTTCAGGTTCAGTTCTTGCATAATTAAGATTCCATTAGGGTCACCTATGGTGTAGTGGTTAGCATAGCAACCTACTAAACCCAAGATCGCGGGTTCGCAGCCCGGCAGATGACCTTGGGATTTTTTAAAAAGAGTAAAAATTCCTTAGCTATGCAGTCCTTCGAAAGGGACGTAAAATGGGGGTCCCGAGCTTGTGCGATGTCAGGTACTCGTTAAAGATCCCTATCCTAATTATAGCTGGATAGGCAAAATTTAGGACTCCCACCGTAGCATCGTCTGATTAGCCATAGCAGCATAAAGTGACGTTAAACAAAATAAATAAACAATAAGATCCCATTTAATATTAATTAAACTTTCTATGAATATAATATTTAGATAATTCTATTGTACCTACAAATGCCATCATTGTACAAATGTTGTTTTTTTTTTATCTTATTATATTTTAATTTCTCTTTTTTGTAGAATGTTTTTTATTTTATTTTCTGTATATTTAACTATCATCTTTGCATAGGGTCGTTATTGTATTATTGTTTTTATTTTATTTTTTTTAATCTTATGGGACAGATTTAATTTTATTTATATCAATACTTTTCTGTTATTCATAAGGGACTTTGCCCCAGAATAAAATTATTTTCTATTATATTATACTATATTCCATAGCTCCTAAACGGTAAAACCAAGTGACAAATGTTCTGTACAAGAAATATTTTCCGATAAATCTCTGATCAGGAAACTGTCGGTAAATTTTCGATCCGGTCAACACCAACAGAGCTAGAGCGTAAAAAAAAAATTACCAACACTTAAAAATGTAGGCAAAGCGTGACTTTTTTACATAAAGACAAATATAGCTCCAAAACGGTACGCACTAGCGACAATATCATATAATAAATATTCTGCATCAAATTTATGATCGGGAAACATTCTGCAAATTTTTGAACCGAGGAAACCAGGAGAGCTAGAGCGTCTCACAATGATAAAGGTTTAATATTTCAACGCACTAATGATTAATTTTTAGGCCTTCTCACAGGTGGCCACATGAATGTGGTATTCTGTTTGTTGTTTTTTTTGTTTTTATACAGAGGTTGTTATGTTGTGGTTTTGGAGACGAGCCTGCAAATAATACCCCCTTTTTCCCGTAGAGCGGCAGAAACACAATTATTTGGCTTCCCTGTTAGCGCCTAGGCCTAAGTCAATACCCCGACCCTCTATTAACATGTTCAAAAGAATCCTCCTTTTGGACCGCAAACGGAACTCCCACTCCTTTGGGAACAGGATAACAATCTCTGCGACCTCTGTTGCCATATCTGCCCCATAAAAGACAACATCCCCTTTGCCGACTCCAGTAAATGTTATCTCAAGGTTTGTATAGCATTTATTAGGTTGCATATTTTGTTTCTTTCGACTTGCTGGCAAACCGGAAAATTGGGTAGTCCTGCTTGGTTTAAGAAGAATAAAAATCGAATTCAGCGAGCCGAAAACAATATTTTCTGTAAACAGTATTGGACTTAATATTGTAATTAAGTTTATAAAATATTGTAAGCAATATTGGATCTGTAACCAGACGGTCGGACATTATTTAAAAAAACAAAAACATGAAATCAGATCACTTCGATTAAAAAAGAAACATTCCGTTACATTTAACTGGATTTAGAAACTTAACAATTCAAATCTATTCTTATTTTCGAAAGTCGATCCTAAAACTTTTTAACTGCTCCCGTCACCTCCTTCCCCTACCCAGAAGTAAACTTATAGTATCCTCCCTTATCTTCCCCCAATTTGACTATGGTTGCGTGATGTATAGCGGGCTATCGACGGTTCTTGAGGACAGATTAAAACATATAATGAATTGCTTCATTTAGGTTCCCATGTTTCGCATCTCTACATCGAGTTAAATTGGCTCTTTCCCTTCTTCCACAGAAAATATTTCCTTGGCAGCTACCTATTCCAAGTTATCAACACCTGTCACTCTCCCTTTATTTACAGTAACCTAAATTCAAGTCTGCTATCAAATCGCTGCATACAAGATCTCATATTTCCGATCTCTATTCTCCATCCCACTGTAGTACTGCATCCCAACGTTCCTTCCTAGTCCGATCCTCTATTATTTGGAATTCCCTCCCTCCCTGTATTCGCTATGCTTCTTCCCTCGGAATTTTCAAAACACTTTTATTCTTTCTTCTTGCTCTCCAACCTGACGCTCTTTCATTACATGGATTTATGCAATCATCTAGTTTAATCACACAGTCTGTCAGGCATATAAAATTATTGTAAGTTATATTGTGATTATGATAATTGTTTAATTTTTTGTAATTATGATTTTTGATTTTTTTATCTTTCCTTTTTATCATGTTTTTCTTAGTCTTTTCTCTGCAATTTTGTTTGTAATATTAATTCTTATATTGTCTATTTATTTTTTTATTTGTTCTCTGTTTGTTCTCATACACAGTTTAAATCTACGTTGATTTATTTTTATAAGCTCTCGGCCAGTTATGATTTTACTTTGTGCTATTTCAAGTTATTCTTAAACGACTTTGTCCCAGAATAAAGTTTTTATTTCTATTCTATTCTATTTTTCTTTTGTTAATGTCCAAGTTGCATTTATACTCCAGTATGTTATAAGCTAAAATGAAAATGAGTGGTTTCTTACCAGCGTGAAAGTTTCGTGAGTACGTATTAACAAAAACACACCTGAAACAATACGAAATCAGGTTCTGAATAGTATGAATCAGATTTAATCTCACTAATTATCGAAACCTTTTCAGCCCGGCTGGTATTCATCTACATGGAGGATTATCAGGTCAGAGATGAATGATGTACCAAAATGACATAGTCATTTTAAAAAGAGTGATGCCAGAAGAATCATCAATCAAACATTTGATTCCCCTGACGATATACTCCAGTGACATATACACAACGAAAATTAGGAAGGCAGTGGATAATTTAATGAAAGAAGCCAATCTAACATAAAACTTGTCTAAGTTTTTTTTTTATTATTATTATATTTTAATAGTTTTCATAAAAATAAACGTTTCTTTTTACGAACATATAGCTATTTTCTCAACCACTAGTTTGTTTTAATACCATCGAACATTACAGGTTCATTTATTAATACTTGTTGTTAATAGGAAAAACCGATTAGATAAGTAAATAACAATCTTGATTGTTATTCCTCAGACGTTATAGCAGATTTGGTTGTTATAAACTTCGGAATAATTCTTTCAGAGTTATTACAATTACCATAATCAATCAGAGGGACCTACTTTTAACTAATTTAGAATTAAACAATATACGCGCATATAACAGAACTATTACTAATTATAATAAGTAGGATGTTCTTATTTCGTGAATAGACGGATGTAACTTTTCTCCTGTACAGACGTTGCTTTATCTACTTTCACCATTTGCTAATTCTTCTTACTAGCCCCATTACTTAATAATTATTTGTTCTTCAATAAAGTAATGCCTATATTGTTCTATAATAATATAATGATTAATAATTTGTTTAGATTCATTATTAATACGCAAAGCGATGGTACTTAAAATTTTATTCCTGATAACACTATCTGATTTTTTGATTTGAAAACATAATTTTCAACATACATTTTGTTATATGTATTCATAATTTGTTATTTCCTCTTCTGTAAAGTGAGAAAGTTAATCAGAGGATAACATTACTGGTGACTTAGTATTATATTTAATCTGATTTACTACAATATTTATTGATGTAGTGTTAATTTTTGATATTTTCTTATTTCTGCTTAAGAATTTTCTTTCTCATTTTAATATGAGAACTTAAAACAGAAGGTAATAATAGTTTGAATATGGATTTAGAGATTGTGTGTTAATAAAGGAAAATAAGCTTTCCTCTCGAAAATCAGTAGTTAGAGCATCAAAATAAATCGGAATGTTTTGGGTGTGTGAAGCGGTGGAGCGCCTCGTCGATACAGATACCAAAAGTTTCATTACACTTTGAACTTATCAATTCCTACCAAAAACTACTATCTTTACACCTCGAAAATGGAACTTATTTATACATAAACATTTAAGTAATGACTCTGTTTACTTAAAATGAAAAAAACAAAAAACAACATCTCATAATCATTTCAGACATGTTTATTATAATAAAAATACCGTTCTCAATGTTTGGAAATTCTAATCTTAAATTCTGAGTAAAGCGAGCTTCACGGTTCTAATCCTGTAGGATCAGATGTAGATTTTATCGACAATTCCTAGGAAATTCTTGGTAAGCACATTCGGCGAGTTTATCTCCCTAAACCGCCGAACATCTCGTGCTACACCAAACCTTTATTTGTTATCTCCTAAATACTGACGAAACCCATAGAAATTTGATAAATATCTGGTATTTTTTTCTTCTTTTTATTACATTAAAAAACATAAAGTAACTATATAAGTTTTGGCTTCGCTATATTAATATGCCTTGTTAAATAATATATACATAAATATTAACTTAAAATGTGTACAATCAAACTATAACGATGTTAGGCTTGGTAACATATGTATAAAAAAAAAACTTATGAAAATTTTTTTTGTATGATGTATTTTTGTTTTTAAAAAAAATTGAACTAAATTATTATGTATAGTTTTAAAAACTTCTAGCTTAGTTCTATTTTTTCTTTTAAGCTTTCTATTTCTCTTACTAGTATACCTCAAATTTGTCAATAACTTGTTCAGGTATGAAAATGGCAAGGATATAGAAGTAGTAAAGATGTAAATTGCTTATTGATATTTGTTAATTGCTTAATTGCTTCGGAAGAATTTATATTTGATATATTATTTTGTTTTGCTATTGAAACTAAGAACGAATTTTGACAATCATAACGATATATCACACCGAAGGGTACATAAACCTTTTTAATGGCTGATCATTTATTTTTCACTAAATAATCTGAGTGCTGATTCTGAAACTGAAAAATAATGGACACTTTCCTGACATTAATTGGGCACCTTGCCTTTCATGCCGTAGAAACTAGAATCTTTTGTAAACAAAACAATAACGTTTAGCCTGATTGGTTTAATATTTTAAAACAAATAATTTTTATGAAAACGAAACACTGAAAAAAGACCTCTCCCAGTGACTGCTTTCAGAATGTTATGAATGAATATCGTCTCCTTAGTGGTGAAAGTCATTAAATAACTAATTCAATTTTTTTTTTTGTTTTAAAACTCAAACGGGAATATGCTCATTAAAAATTGTTCAGATAGTTATATAGTGAATCTTCTCATTCTCTAATAGGTATATATGTACATATTATATTCACTTGGTGACTTTTTATACTTATGAGAAATGATAATATCAATGCACAATGACCATTAGGAAATCATTGCACTTATATTAGCGGTGGAGCGCCTTGTCGATATAGATACCAAAAGTTTCATTACACTTTGAACTTATCGATTCCTACTAAAAACTACTATCTTTAAATCTTTAGGGTACCGACAAACGTGTTTGTGCGGAGAAGTACTACTTAGCGCTTACAAGCTTTTTAATCTTTCCTTCCCCCACAGCTCTAAAACTATTGACCTTAGAAAAAAATGAATAGAACCAAATTTGTTGCAAATTCATCTTGCTCTAATAATGTATAGAACATAAAATGTGCTAAAAGTAACAGTTTGATTAACCAGATAAGGAAAATAACATTTAAAACCCGTTCTCTCCCTCCCCTATCCTAACCCAACACTATTTTGAGGAAGATGTTTTACCACACATAGGGATGGTAAACAATTTCCAGCAGTCTGACTTTTTATTTTTGGAGTGCAATGTTTGTGAATTTTTTTGTATAATTTTCCCTATACTATGACGTTCAGCAGTTCAGTT